>OV788326.1:15300732-15399449 GCA_928718305.1 Tetramorium bicarinatum | reverse complement strand
GCGGCAGTCTGCTCAATCGCGCGATAAACGCGCTTCCCTTCGAACTACACATCCCAGGCTATCAGTTTTGTGGTCCGGGAACTCATTTGGAGAAACGTTTGGCGAGAGGTGATCGAGGCATAAATCCACTGGACGCGGCGTGTCGCGAGCACGACATAGCGTATTCTCGGAGCAATAGTCTCATCGAGAGACACGCGGCTGACAGAGTACTCGCCGAGAAAGCGCGAAAACGCATCGTCGCGGGAGATTCCTCGCTGGGCGAGAGAGCTGCCGCCACGGTTGTCTGGGCGGCGATGAAAGCCAAGACGAAGATTGGTATGGGTATGAAGAAGAAGACGAAGAATATGAAGAAAAAACGGGTACTTCCAATAGCGAAACGCGGAGGTATACTACCAATTCTACCGATGTTGGGTGCACTCGGATCCTTTATCGGTGAACGACAGCAAAGCCACGCGACGTCAACTCGAGGAGCTGCAACGTCACAACCGCGCGATGGAAGGTCGTGGACTCTATCTCGCTCCGTACAAATACGGACGGGGACTGTATCTCGGCCCGTACAAGCGCGGACAAGGTGTTGTAAAGAGGAAAAAAAAACGTCCAGGAGGCGTTAGAAATGCCCGCGGGTGCGACAACGAACGTGCAATTGGATCTACTGGCAAGACATATGCGCATACCATACTTTAGAGGCGTTTTCATGCGCGACACATTACCAACAGGCGGTGCACGTCGAAACGAGAGTGGTATCGTGAATCTGGACGACGCGACAGGTCCCGGTACTCATTGGGTGGCATATGCTAAGAGGAGAGAACGCGTTATATATTTCGACAGTTTTGGCAATCTTCGACCTCCTAGAGAACTAGTGCGTTATTTCGGGAACAGTGTGATAGAGTACAATCACACACCCTATCAAACCTACGATCAGAACATCTGCGGTCAGATGTGTCTACAGTTTCTCCAAACGTGTGAATTTAAAGCCTGACGAGCGACTGTGAGGACTCAGTGTTAGTCGAGCGGTTTTTCCATCATGTCGTTGACGCTCACGCTAAGCGGCCGGAGCAGCGTCCTCGCGGTAAACTACTCTCCAGCCATAGATTTGAGTGACGACGACTACGAGCTCGGTCTGATGGACTTTGAGACCTACCATACGATAGCGAACGTGAATGCCTCGAACAATAAATTTTACTTTGGCAATGACGACGCTGAAATTACAATTCCCGAGGGATCGTACAAACTGCAAGACATTAACGAGTTTTTGAAACGCGCATTTAAACGTAAAGTAGAAAAGAAACAAATCGACGATGATGAGATCGGAGAGTACCCGATAGCGCTGCGCGCTAATTACAATACGATGAGGAGCGAGATTAAATGCGACTACAGAGTCAACTTTAGTAAGCCCAACAACATAGGATCGCTGCTGGGATTCGCGTCGAATCGCGTATTGCAACCGCGAAAATGGCACACATCGGACATGCCGATCAACATTATGAATGTGAATATTATCCGCATAGAGTGCAACGTGACCGCGGGCGCGTACAGCAACAGCAAACGCGTGCACACGATACACGAATTTTCACCGAACGTGCCACCAGGATATAAGATATCGGAAAGGCCGTCGCAGATCATTTACCTGCCAGTCATCGTACGGAGCATTACGGATCTGACGATACGCGTCGCCGACCAGCACGGACGATTGCTCGACTTTCGAGGAGAGGAGATTACCGTCAGATTGCACGTGCGAAAGTGTCGACGTTATCGCGAACGTGTGTGAGATGCTTGTGTTGAACGGCTCGAGGCACGCGAGAGATAAAGTCACAACAGCTCTCGATAATATCAGATCATCCGAGGGAAAGAAACTCAGCGCGTCGAACGTTGCATTTTTAAAATCTTTGGGATTCGCGGTACGAAACATCTAACGATGACGGACATTCTCAACATCAGGGACGAGCCAGTCTTCGACGATCGCATCATCAAGCTCGAGACTCACACGTACAATCCGTACGCTAATACGACGTTTGGACACAGCGACGAGATAAGAATACCCATACAACAACAGGATCTATACACGTTGCCGTACGAAAGTTTTCTATACATCGAGGGAAAACTAACGATAAAGAATGAAATTGCGGGATCTACTGTCGTACTGGCGCACAACTGCGTCGCGTTCATGTTCGACGAGATTCGATACGAACTCGACGGTGTGGAGATTGATCGCAACAGAAACGTTGGAATAACCAGCTTGCTCAAGAACTATGTAACGGTAACGTCCGAAAGCGTGATTCTGAGGAACGCCGGCTGGGATACGCAGAGTAGCGCGGAAGGATACTTTAATTTCTGCGTACCGCTCTACATGATACTGGGATTTTGCGAGGATTACAGACGCGTGGTTATCAACGCACGTCACGAGTTGATTATGATTCGAGCTCGCAACGATAATAATTGCCTGGTGGGAAATTCGGCGATGAATCCCGAGATCGAATTATTCAAGATACAATGGCGAATGCCGCACGTGTTACTGAACGAGATAAATAAGCTGTCGATGCTGCGTGCCTTGGAAAGCGGACGATACATCAGCATGGCTTTTCGCTCGTGGGATCTGTACGAGTTTCCGCTACTGCAGAGCACAACAAAGCATTCGTGGGCCATCAAGACCGCTTCGCAGCTCGAGAAACCGCGATACGTTATCTTCGCTCTGCAGACAGCTCGGAAGAATGTCATGTCCGAGGATGCGAGCCGATTCGACGATTGTAAATTGAGCAACGTAAAACTCTACCTGAACTCTGAGTATTATCCGTACGACGACATGAATCTGGATTTCGATAAGAAGAAATGGGCGATTCTGTACGACATGTACGCGCGTTTCTGCAAAGGCTACTACGGATACGATTATCTCGAACCGAGTCTCACTGTCACAACATTCAAACGTTTCGGTCCGTTCGTGATTATCGACTGTTCTCGACAAAACGAGTCGGTCAAGAGCGCAACCGTGGATGTGAGATTGGAATTCGAGTGTAAGGAGAACGTACTGGCGAATACTACCGCCTATTGCCTCATCATACACGATCGCGTGGTTCAGTACAACCCATTGACCAACATTGTTCGCAAAATCACCTAAATGCGACGTTGGAGAGGGGGAGCGGTATAAAAATCTACGATATTCCGCGATCCTCCCACAGTTCGCTCCTCGACATGTCAGCGTCAACCATGTCCGCGCCAACGTACGTGGATCTGAAAGGTTACGTCGTGGATCTGCGTAATGGACGCACCGTTGGCGAAATATACTTCCCAATTTTTCATCGCGGTGAAGACATAATAAATCTGAAAGGTTACGTCGTGGATCTGCATGGACGCACCGTCGGCGAAATATACTACTCAATTTTTGATCGCGGGGAAGATGTGATCGATAACTCAATCGAATCACCCGTAGATCAAAATCATGCAACGTTGGAGAGGGGAGCGGTATAAAATCTACGGCATTCCGCGATCCTCCCGCAGTCCGCTCCTCGACATGCCAGCGTTAACCATGTCCACGCCAACGTTCGTGGATCTACAAGGTTACGTCGTCGGCAGAAACTCCTTCGTCGTGAAGGAGTTTGCCGCTCTCAGAGAGGGATTTATTCTCACTCATTATATCTTTGGAAGCTCCGAGCCATGGTATTTTCTCAGCAAGGCGGATAGAAAACACGTATCCTGGTTGGAGGCGAAACATCATGGATTGCATTGGCGTGATGAGCACGGAACGATTCCGTACTTCACGGCTAGAGACATGATTACAAAGGCGTTGCCGGATGTGACGGAGAGCGAAAACTCACCCATCGTATACGTAAAGGGACTCGAGAAACGAGAATGGCTGCGGGATTTGCTCCTGGACGATGCGAGAGACGATATCTACATCGAGAGCCTCGACGTGCACTACGAAGACGTGGAATCGCTGAAAAATATGGACGCTACACATACTTTGCGTTGTCATAAACATGTATCCAATTGTGCCATGCAAAATGTATTCAAACTATTTAATTGGTGGCATCACCATAAAAAATAAACGCATACTATTTACGCATATATCGTCATTTTTTTATCCTTCCCCATTTCGAAACAATATTTACTTCATATTGACATTATTTTACGTTTCTCGACGTTTGTCAGATGTATGTTATTAACCACTTGATATATGTTAGATGTTTGTTTAATAACTACTTGATGTATGCTAGATGTATGTTAGTTGTATGTTAGACGTTTTGTTATTAACCACTTGATGTATGTTAGATGTTCGTTTAATAACCACTTGATGTGTGCCGATGTATGTTAGATGTATGTAAGATGTTTCTCGATGTTTCTTTCAACGCCTTTTCGGGTTTCGACACGTTTCGATAAACATTTCCCCCTCTCAAAAAAGGTGATTCATGTATGTGCGCAGTTATCCCCTCTCCTCTAATCTTAACAGGTTTCGACAAGTTTCAATAAACATTTCCCCCTCTCCTCTTAAAAAGGGTGAATCACATCAATTAGTTTCACGCGATCAGTATTGCATCGACCGCTCGTACGAAACGAACCTCTTCATCGTGAGAAAAATGTACGCCGCTGAAGGAAGCAGTGTGAAACGTATGAATTATTACGTGCCGCTTCAGCATGAGGAAATTCCGTCGCAAGAAAATAAGAAGAAAAAGTGTAACGAGTAAGTAAAAAGTTTCCTATTTATATATATATTTGTATTTATTTTTATATATTTTATAAAATCTTTCTCTTTAAAAGTCGATCTTTCGACGAAAAAAGAGCGGTCAATTGGATACAGCGCATACTCAGCAGACGATATGCACTGACGACAACGGGATACAAGTATCTTGAAATTGGAATCAACGTGGGTTCGCAGAGTTACGTGGAGATTGCCATAGGAGATCATCGTGGAAACGAACTGATATTGTCTCTCGAAACGTGGAAGGGACTCTACGAGCAACGATGGAATATTCAAAATTTACTTTGGAACAGCCGTAAAGACGCCGTTATAAACGCTGGACCGCTAACGATCCGCGCTTCCGCGATCAACGGTACTAAAATCGTACGTCTCGAATCATCGAACGTATGTTTGTCGATGACTGAATCGACGTTGATGTTTATGTTTACCTTGGATCCGTGCATCGATTTAACGTTCGAATCATTATCGAACATAATCGAGACGGTTGACGCCAAATTTACACAGTTTTCGCACATCGCTTCTTCGTTAACGGATACCAACGAGATATTGAACGCGATCCGCGCCAGCGATGCTTTCGAGAAGGATCACCTCGTCGATTGCGAGCTGTTTGCTCTAATTTTTAGTATGTAAGAGAAAAGAATATGTAAGAACAAATAATAAAATAAAAGATTAAATCTAATTCATGATGTGATTATTTTCTCGCTCCGTTTCCTTTGTCATACGTTCCATTTCATCTATCGCTCGTAGTAGCTCGCGTCATCTTGCGGTACGTGCGGAGCGTGCGCGATCGTCTTAGTAGTAGCTCGCGCCATCTTGCGGAGCAACTCGCTTCGATGATGAAAATCTCTTCACGCACGTATGCGTAATGCCCCCTTTTATTCACATACGCATGCACACACTTACACGCTCACACGCATGCACTCGCTCACACGCATGCACACATTCACACGCGTGCACTCGCTCACACGCATGCACACATTCACACGCGTGCACTCGCTCACACGCATGCACACATGCAAACATGCACTCGCTCACACGCATGTACACATTCACATACATGCACACATTTACATACATGCACACATTCATATACATGCTCATACGCAAGCACACATGAATAAATATAACAGTTTTACATTTAAATACATTTTTATTTTTCACACTTTTACATATTTTTGACTTTTTTTAACACTTTTGACACTTTTTTAAATAATTTAGCTGAACTGATTAGACAAATATTCATAGCATTTCCACGGCATTTCCGGCATTTGAACTTGCGTCTTCAAAATGTTCCTCACTCTGTAACAAAAAAACATTTATTATTTATTTATTTATTTATTTATTATTTATTTATTTATTTATTTATTTATTATTTATCTTATTTTATTAATAAATTGTACCTTAGGGAGGGGGGAGAATTCCCACAACTCTTCTTCCCGAACGAAAGAATGTCACTACAATGTCGCCAACAGCACTTCTTCCCCGTCTGTAAATAATAAGAAAAATTGTTAAATAATTGTTATTTACTTGTTAATTAATAATAAGGAAGAAATATTATTGATATAATAATACTTACATTAATTGGGAAGAAGATTGTGGGAGGACTCCCACGACGTTTTTCCCCGTGATGGCTGAGAACGTTCTTATCAGACGTCTCCCGTGTTTCCTTAACCACTTTTCTCTATGGTGTTGATGAATGCTATAATAAAATATGCAATGTTTTTTATGTTCTTCCATACGGCTCGAAATAACTTCGCGCTCACATATGCACATCATCTTGTCAAAAACGTTTGAACGGGAGAAACGTTCGAAAAGGACTGAAGAAAGAGACAGGTTGGAGATGGTGCAGTTATTTTATCAACGATTTATTTTTGATAGCGGCTAGCTTTGTTTTGTCGGCGCTTAATATCTGTTATAAACATGCTCGCTATGTAACATTCGCTCTTACTATTCTGGCTTTCAAATTAATTATAATGATAAATTAATAATGATAAATTAATTATGATAAATTAATTATAATAATGATAAATTAATTAAAAAATATATTTTTTTATTCTTTTCATAATTTTACAATTGATTAAGATATATAAGGAGTAGATTGCGTTCGGTAACGCTAGGTTGTGCGGTCGATAATCCCGAGCGCGGGGGATCGATAGAGGCCTGACGGTGCAGCGGCCCGACGGTACAGCTTCCGGGAGCACGGGGGATCGATATGATAGGGCCCGGCGGCGCAGCGGCCCGATGGTACACCTTCCGATGGTGTGGTTTACAGCTGCGGCTCATTTTTCTAATAACAGAGAATAAAATACTTAAATTTTGTTAATATTGAACATACATCTATAAATAAAAACAAATATACCTTATTACTTTGACAACGTCGTCGATAATGTCGACGATGACGATGTCGATGATGGTGAATTCGGAGGAGTCAGAGGACGATATCCTTGACGCTCGATCGATTTTCGATGAACATAATCTTGAATTCCTTCCTTCTTTCGCTGAACGAAATCTTGAATTCTTTCTTTCTGTTGTGTGAAGAGGTTCGTTGATACATCTCGCATTCTTTCCCCATGGTCGTGACGTTGACGACGATGGCGCTGAATTCGGTGGAGTCAGAGGACGATATCCTTGACGCTCGACCGATTTTCGGTGAACATAATCTTCAATTCCTTCTTTCTTTCGTTGAACAAAATCCTTTATATTATCCATATTAACTCTCTTGCAACGAAAGAAGTTTTATTCCTCAGTCTGGATATTAAACTGACTAAAAATGTCATTGTCCGCACTTTATATTACCATTCAACGTGTGCATATTGGGCACATGTTGCATGGGAATATGGCATACACTCTACCTCTGCAATTGCTACATTGTAGGGAACCAATTGCACCGTGCGGCCCAATCTCATGTTGGCGAATAGCCCACATTGGTCCATCGGTAGAGTTTGCGAATTCGATCGCGCACGTCACACATGACACATAATTACCACTCATCCTATAATAAGAGTATATAACACAATATTTCATGCGATCGCTAAGCGCGTTTATTTGCGGTCCAGATAATAGTTTTTCAATTCTTTGTCCAGGATTCTCACTGTCGTCACTCATATCACTGCCACCGCCGCTATCAGTTGATAAAGGGTGATCATCTTCTTCCGCATCCATCACCTCCTCCTCCTCCTTCTCCTCCTCCTCCTCCTCCTCGAAGTTATCGGTATCAGCATCTTCATCGTCGACGTCTATGATATCCATGACATCATCGTCGTCGACATCTACGATGTCCATCTCTTCATTATTTAGTTGACCAGCCATTTTTCACGTATCACAAAAACTGTCAGAGCCCTTACTGAGATCTCGCGCGCTTCCGGACCAATTTTATACCTTCATTTTTCTCTTTCTAACTAACTAACACCGGTTATCATCATATATCTACTTTGATGCTTTGTGCATACAATTTACTAAACATTTAATTAAAAGAAAACATGGAAGTTAAAACGTGTTTCAAAGTCGCCGCTACTTATCAAAGGATTGCTTGCAGGTCCGCCCCGATGCAAGTCAGCCCCGATATCATAACATTAGCGGCCAGATATCGGCGCTCGAAAGGGATAGAATCAGATATTTTGTTTCAGTCAGATTTGTTTAATCTTAGGGGTAGAATTATGTTTCAGAAAGTCTTCCGGGGTACGTTAGATATCTTATCGCGTCACAGCAGCCAGGTATCGGCGCTCAAAAGAATCACGTTTCGCAGATTTGTTTATTCTTAGGGGTAGAATTATGTTTCATAATCTTATCAAAAGTCTTCCTGGAAATTGGGGGTGAGGGGGTGAAGGTGCGACAAGGGTTGTATTGCCGATAGCGGCTGGATCATGTATCGCTGGTTTTGATAACTCTAAAGTCTTCCTGGAAATTGGGGGTGAGGGGGTGCGACAAGGGTTGTATTGCCGATAGCGGCTGGATCATGTATCGCTGGTTTTGATAACTCTAAAGTCTTCCTGGAAATTGGGGGTGAGGGGGTGCGACAAGGGTTGTATCGCCGATAGCGGCTGGATCATATAGAATTATGTTTCAGTCATATCAAAAGTCTTCCTGGAAATTGGGGGTGAGGGGGTGCGACAAGGGTTGTATCGCCGATAGCGGCTGGATCATGTATCGCCGGTTTTGATGACCGAGCAATCCCTTCCCGCGTGACGTCATACCCCCTCGCCCGCGGAATACCCCCCCGCCCCGCTCCCCCCTCGGAGGACCTGAGTTAGAACCGGCCTAGTATAGCTACTTACCTTAATTATACCCCTATTAAAAAAAAATCATTTGAAAACACACATGAGATCTCTGTGCTATTGATATGTGCTATTATATGAGATCTCATACACTAACATATATAAATTCTCTTATGAGATCTCATATGATGTATCGTGAGGGTTGACTTTACCGTCATTTGCTGGTGTAAATACCACATAATCCTGATAAAAAGTTTGCACAAATATACATTTATTTTACGATACAAATACTGTTATATACGTAAATATACGTAAACTCAAATCCGCGAGGGCCGTAAACAATAACCAATTACAATCGATTATTCTGCTTACATTCGATTGTGATTGATCACAGCTTACAGTTTAGAGCTAAAATATTTTCTTAAAGCAAGATTGTAGACCAGCACTAATGAGTATAAAATTTTCCATTCTATTTATAAAGGACATTATATCATAGGACGTCCTATATATTTAATTCCGCTTTAATTTCACACTTATTTAAAATGGAAAAAAGTTTTTTTTCTGTTATAGTTTTGAGGAATTTAGAGTGGACATGTTTCGCAGTGTATAATGACAAATTTTTCTTATTTTGTAGGTAATTATCTATACTTTAAGAAAAAATGAATGCCAAATGGATGCGACTCGATGCCGTATCTCCGTGTCCTAATAACGTATGAGCACTTTTCTTCTCCAAAAATTTGATTGTTTGACGCGTTACCTGGATCGAGACGATTTTTTCTTGGAAATGACACATTAACCATCGCAAAGTGCACATTTTAACAAGTAATTTAAAAAAAAAGAAATCTGTATGATCTTTTTTGCCCGAGTTATGTCATTTTGAAGTTATTTGTACGTTTTTCAGCGAATACCACCAGCATCAGTATGAGGCAATACCATGTATCAGCCAATGCATGAGGAGGTTGCTGGTTGGATTTTGTGCATCATTTTGGCCCTGATGAGGACCAATTATGTATGCAAAGCGTGTGACAAATCAAGGACTCCTCGGGAGGCCTCCTACCAATTTGCAAGAACTAGAGATAGCGCTGAATGAAATATGGCACGGGATACTTCAAGTTTCAATCAAGAAGTTGCATCACTACACGGAAAAAACAATATGGTTGACCCATACAGAAATCTGGTTGTGCCAACCAGATTTAATAGTAAAATACGGAACAACTAATTATGTGGTTGCTCCAACTACAGAGCAATGGCTAAGTTACTTTTATTGCAACAGTAATGACACATAGTTGCTTCAACCAAACCGTTTCTTAATACTGCAACTACGAATGTTTTAATAACAACTATTTTTAATAGCAACCATTTAGTTATAGCTCATAGGTTATTGTAAATGTAATTACTATGAAATTTAATTCTCAGAAGCAAATGTTTTGCTATTTTTAAAACAAGAAAATTTCGGAAACTTCAATATTCTTAAAAAATTAATATTTTGCATGATAAATTTTTTGAAAATTTTTGAGTTTCAGAATTTTTTTGTTATAAAAATGACATCAGATCATCTGCTTTGGAGAACTGAATTTCATTATACAAATATATTTATGGTACATATACATACATATATTAAATATATATATATGTATATATATATATATATATATATATATATATATATATATATATATATTGCGACGGGAATTTCCGCGGGTCCGCCTGACCCCGCGGAGGTCCGACCAGATTTAATCTTGACACGTCTAATATACCGCGAAAACCAAGGCAGTACGTAAAAAGTAATTGGGCGCCAGGCACGGTCGTCCGTGCCACACAATACGGTATGCGGAACTCAAATTAATTATCAAATGCGCGGTTCGGGACGAAAGGAGAGGTCAGCGCTTCGCAAATCATTAGAGCATCAAGGATAATGTTGGTAATAGAATATATATTTCAAACACGAAAACGGTGTTACTGCTCGAATACAAACAAAAAAAAAAGAAAAACAGAAAGAACAAATAACAACGGAATAAGAGCGACTTCCCGCGTACAGACCTGGCTGAATCATTACGCGAGTCTCAACGCAAGATTATTACTCGAAAATAAGCCATCGACTTCGACTGCGGGCACCCGGGCAAGTGCAGAATAAAAATACGATAGTCGCTCTCCCACGGGAATTTATGAACGGACCCACATCGATAGTACCGCAGCCGAAGCGTGAATATTCGAACGGACTCATTACAAAAGAAACTGTGCTTGCGTCATAACGCGAATATACGATCACAACGATAGAGCCAGACCGAATTATAATACAAATTTACAAAGGTAAAGCGCGAGGCGTCGACACATTAGACACTCAACGCCGTAATTAACCCACATAAGTCCCCCCCCCCCCCATGCGAGAAATAAGCGCACGCCAATCAGACGCGAATCCCGACCGTCGACGACCCGGCCGCGAGACAATGGCCCTGGCGCTACCGCGCGAATTCGCGAACGCCTTCTTCGACTGCGTGTGAGATGCGACGGCGGGAGACTTCCCCCTTGGATTAAAACCGACAGAACGCAACGTACGACGAGCCCGGGGCAGCCAGCCTCCTCGCGGGCTATCGCAACGGCGTCCGGTCCGGCGACCTTGGCCGTCGCGCAATTACGGCTCGACGTCCTTTCCCGTGGACGGTATCACGAGGCCGCCGCCCCCGGTCTCGCTTTTTCGCGACGCGCTGGAGTGGTGGTCTTACAGTTCCTGTCGCCTCCTAGGAAACGCTCTCCCCGACGACCTGCTTCGCTCCCCTGGTCCGGCGGCAGCCCTCGGGCGACGTGTGGCGGTAAGGCTCGGGCGGCGCGGCAACGGGTCTCGGACTCGCTCCTTACGCCGTGACATCCCACAAGACAGTGTCGCCGGGACGCTTCCGGCGCAGCGTCGGGCCCTCCCTTTGCTTCCGCGCCATCCAGCGCCTAGCATTATTCATTGATTATTACCCTTCGATCCCGGGCAGTCGATAAGGGCGGTCGATCCTGACGGTCGATAACTTTTATCCAAAAAGTTCATTGACTCGTCCATACACGCCCGTGTCCTGTTTGCCGCTCGTCAGGCGCGTTTCCTTGCGCGAGTTCCCTGGCTGGCCGGGCCAGGGCTCGCTTCTCCATCGTCTCCTCATGTCGTCGGCGGGCTTGCTCTTTCACAGTGGGGTCCCACCGAAGCGTCCTCCGGGTGGCGACCCTCCACTCGCCCGTGTCCCGGGATCTTCAAGGTGCGCTAGTCGCTCAGGGAGAAACCCGCGCCCTACGCCTCGTCCCGTATGTCCGCTCCGACTCTCCTTCTCCTCCGTTCTCCTGCCCTGCCTCCGCCCTTGCCCTTGTTCCGCTGCTCCCGCTGCTCCTCCGCTCGCCCTCTCCTTCACAGTTTCCAACTCCTTTTACGCGAACCACCACTCCAGTCGCCTTTTTAATCTTCCTATCGAATCGAAAAGTCATAAGTGGGTGAATTTAATTCCGCGAGCGGAACCACAAAACAAACGTGCGGATTACGCGCCGCAACGCGACCAAATTACACTAAGATAAAGGGACTCGCCGCGCTCCCGCCCCGCGGGAGCGACTCCGATCCCTCGCCGGACCCTGCTCAGTCAGGCGAACCCTTGTGACGGACCCTGTCACGTCACAACTCCCCCCTCCCAGGGGAGGACCGTACCGGTCCTAGTTGCCACACCGCCCGTGACCACCACTCCCGCGCTCCGATCGGGCCAGTCCGTCCCGCATCGACGACGCTATCGCGGTTCCCGGACCATTCTCTCCGCCAGGATCCTTCCTCCGTGCTCTCCGGGATGGGAAGGGTATTCGGGGTTCGATCGGGTAATTCCCCGTTTACACAGTCCAAACAATCGTTTATTATACTACTACACAGTATACGGGATTACGAATACAAAGAGCCTTAAAAATATATATATAACGGGAGTTAGCCGGGGACGGCACTTCACCTCGACTCCAGCCTACCAAAAATATAATAACAAAAAAAAACAAAACCACACAACAAAACCAAAAAAAACATGACCCAGGGAAGACCGACAAGAAAGACAAAAAAAAATGAAGCGAAGCGAAAGGACGACCTAAGTAATAAAAAAGGACGAAAAACGGAAAAGAAAAAAAAAGAAAAATATATATATATAACAAGGGGGTCGTCGATCCCGGGAAAGGTCGTTCTCGCGGGTGTAAGGCGCCTCCCGGTCCTTCCCGTGGTTGGCTTGGGTCCCGTCGCAGCCCACGATCCACCGGTTCCACGATCCGGCACCCGCCTCACACTATCTCCGGGAACTCCGGCCACCAGTTATCCTCTTCTCCCCCTCGGGATGGTCCCGCCCCGGACGGCGCCGGCCGGCTCCGGTCGCGAGGCCCCCTGAACCCCGGGTACGGGCCCTCCCGTAGGTAGTCCCGGCTACAGCGGGGGCACTCGGATAGTTTCGTGTCTTCCGCCCCGCACCCGTAGCAGAATGAGCCGCGCCTGGGCCGCGGGCAGTCCGAGTATCGGTGGTTGGCCCCGCAGTTCCAGCACCCGGCCCTCCTCCCGAGTGGCGGGACCCTGACGACCTCCTGAGGTCGGACCACGCACAGTGCCATCAATGGTGGCGGGAGGGGTACGGCTGTCGGGTTTGCTTCCTCCTCTGCAGCTGCTTCCTCTTCCCCTAGCTCCTCCCCAGCCGGTGCCTCGGTCGCCGGAGCCTCCGGTTCCCCCGAGGTTTCTCCGGCCACGTCCGGCCCCTCCAGTTCCGCCGTCGGTTCCGTCGGTCCCGGCTCCGGTCCCACCTCGTGCCATCCCCCCGTCGACAACGCCGGACCCATCAGAATCCGGGTGTCCGTCTGAACGGCCACGTTCCGGACCGGCGCGCGTTCTCGCCTCTCCTCCACCGCGGCCTCCTGCTCCCGGAGCAGCTCCTGCACCGACTCCGCGAGGTCCCTCCAGACCGCGGGATCCTCCCTCTCTACGAGACCACGCAGGTGTCCGTGCCTGCGGCAAAAGCGCAGCCAACAGTCCCAGGCTCCTCGTTCGGTCATCTCTTTATTTTAGCGGGATGGGGCACCAACTAGGGGGAATAGTGAGGTTTAAGGTCCTGTATATGGACTTTGCCTCCGGGACTCCCGTCGGTGCGTTCGACCTCATGGGTCAGGGGTGATATCACTCGCGAGACTCGTAGGGGACCCTGGAATTTAGGCGCCAATTTTGCCGCAACATTTTGTGCCGCTGATGATAAAACGTGTTGGCGTTTCCACACGAGATCTCCAACCTTGAACTTTCTCGGACGACGGCGCAGATTATACTGTCGCGCTTGCCGTTGGTTTGCCAAATCTAAATTTTCGCGCACCCATTCCCGTACTACGCCCATCTCTCTCATTCTCCCCGACCATTCCTCCGGCTCGCGATTTGTGATCTCTACCTCCCCCCGCTGCTGCTCGCTCAACACATTCGGAGGTGTCAATTCTCGCCCCATGTTCAAAAAGGCGGGGGAAGTTCCTAACGAGGAATGATGCGCGGTATTATATGCGAACCGAAAGCTCGCCAGATGCACATTCCATTCCCGATGATCCTTCTCGATAAACGCGACAATCATGGTTTTCAATATTCTATTTACCCGCTCCACGGGATTAGCCTGCGGGTGATACGGCGGTACGGTCGTGTGCTCGATTTTATTCGCCGTCGCGAAGCCTTTCATTACTTTATTGATGAACTCTGTTCCGTTATCCGTCAAGAGTACCTTTGGCGTACCCCATCGCGAGATGATTAGTTCTTCGAGAGCTTCTTTTATTTTCGGACCCGTCGCGGCTCGCAGGGCTCTACACTCGACCCATTTAGTAAACAGGTCTTGTATCACTAAGATATATTGGTAGCCTGCCTTGCTTCGCGGTAACGGTCCGACGATATCGGCAGCTACTGCCGTCCACGGTCCCTCGATTATTCGCCGGCCCATTAATCCGGCGGGGCTATGTTGCTCTACTTTTGTGCGTTGACACACTTCACAAACTCTGATGTATTTCGCGACGTCACGGAATAAATTCGGCCAGTAATATCGCACCGCGAGACGTTGATACGTCTTTTCGACTCCCAAATGTCCCGCTGTCGGCACGTCATGTGCCTCCCGCAAAGCTTCGATCCGTTTTTCGCGCGGTAATACCAGTTTCCATCGATCGAGATCTTCTACGATCTCAGAAATGACTGGTTTTGGGCGTAAGAAGTACAATCGTTCGTCAACCCACCGCCAATGTACGTATCTTTTCGGCGTTTTTATCACTTCCGCTACTCTTTTCCGGTACCACGCATCGTTCGTATCTAGATCCCTCTCGACGATTTCCGCCACATTCGTTACCGCCTCTGTTTCGTTCTCTCCCTCCCTCTCATACATGCGCGAGAGTGCATCCGGCACATGATGTAACGCGCCCTTTCTGTGCACTATCTCGTAATCGTATTCGAGGAGTTCTAGCGCCCATCTCGCTAATCTGCCGGTCGGATTCTTCAAATTGTGTAGCCAACGCAAGCTACTGTGATCGGTAATAACCGTGAATTTGTATCCCTCCAGATAAGGTCGAAATTTCTGAATGGCCCAAACGACGGCCAAGCACTCTTGCTCGGTAACCGAGTATCTTGTCTCTGGGTCCGACAGGGCACGACTCGCGTACGCTATTACACGTTCGCTCCCCTCGACCTCCTGCACCAGTACCGCTCCCAATCCCACCGAGCTCGCGTCCGTCTGTAGCGTGAATGACTTTTCAAAGTCTGGACAGATTAGCGTGGGGGCCGTTGTCAGATGCGCGCGGATCTGTTCAAAGGCGCGATCCTGCTCATCCCCCCACCCCCAGCGCTTGCCTTTCTTCAAAAGGCGCGTCAACGGCTCACTAAGTGTCGCGAACTGCGGAATAAATCTGCGGTACCACGATGACATGCCCAAAAATCGACGTAGTTGTTTTAAGTTTTGCGGAGCAGGATACTCTAGAACTGGTCGTGTCTTTTCGGGATCTACCGCAAGACCTCCCTTCTGTACGATAAAGCCTAGGTACCGTACCTGCGACTGGCAGAATTCGCACTTTTCGGGGTTGATCGTTAACCCAGCCGCCGTGATTTTACTCAGTACTTTCTTTAACCATGACATATGTTCGTCGAAGGTTGACGTAGCGATAACTATATCGTCCAAATACGCGAACGCGAATGGTTCCATTTCCGGGCCAATCAGCCGATCCAGCAATCTTTGAAACGTGGCCGGTGCCCCCGTCAACCCGTACGGCATTCGCGTGAAGTGGTAGTGTCCCTTCCCGGGCACACTAAAAGCGGTAATTTCGCGGCTTTTCTTTTCCAGCGGTATCTGGAAATATGCTTGACTAAGATCTAAAGTCGAAATATACTTCGCGGAACGTAGTTTATCTAATATGCCGGTCATGTTCGGAAGCGGATATGCATCTTTCTTTGATACGTTGTTGACCTTACGAAAATCCAAGCAAAATCTATATTTGCCGTTCGGCTTTTTGACCATTACTATGGGATTCGCCCACTCACTGTGTGATGGCTCTATTATTCCCGCCGCGAGCATCTTATCCACCTCCTCCCGTATGGCACTTTGTACCTTTGGCGAAACTAAATAACACCGTTGTCTTATCGGCGCGTTCTCCCCCACGTCTATCTTATGTTCTGTGAGGCTAGTCGTACCGGGAGTATCGGGAGGCTTCGGCAGCGTTTGTAAAAAAAATTTTAATAATTTTTCCTGGTCGGCTGTCAAATCCGATAGGCCACAGCAAACGCGCGATTCCGACTCCTCCCGGAAGCTGTACTGTATATACGGCACGTCCGCGAAATTCCATTTCGTCTCCGCGAAATTCAACGTAATCTTAAATTTTGTCAAAAAGTCTATTCCTACTATACACGACACAGCTAGATTTGGTAGTAATCCGACGGTAATTTCGCGATCTCGGCTTTCTAGGGTTACTGTTAATTCAATTTCCTCCGCGATCTGCGCGATCTGCCCGTTGGCTGTTCTTATGCGGGCGTTTTCATAAAATATAATTTATTAATTACAAACATAAGTTTATGAAATATAACTTATTACATAAATTATTAATTATAACTTATGTTTAATTATTGCAAACATACAACCATTGCCCATTCGAACATAAATGACAGGAAAGGGAGATATCAAATTTTTTAAACACACGAATGTTAAATTTGTAGTTGATTTCACTTCATAAGCATGAAAGTGTGAATCGAAGCTATAAGTTACCATAACTCGACATACAAGACCTATGTCTCCTTCATCGTTTTGAAAAATTTTCTCAATTAAGCCAAATACGGGGAGTTGTCATTTTCTTCACAAAATTGCATTGCTATACAAGTCGAGAATTTGTAAGTAATGCCATAAACCTTTATCCAACTCAACTAGAGGCAGGGCCCATTGAAATTTAAAGGAACTGAATGTAAAAATAAAAGGAAATCTTCACTGGAAGAAATATGATTTAAACATTCTTCACTGCCGTTATCTTCGCTGGGTATAAGTCTCTTTTTTAACATGAAACGATACGATAAACCTAACTTTATACACAAAGTTTTCGTAATATTTTTTCTTGATGTAATACAATTAGCCTTTCTTTTTTTATCTTTATGCTTGGCTTCAAATCGAATTGAAGAAAGATTTATAAGCGGTCCAGATTGTTCGAGAACTGTGCCATAATGAACAAAGTTATGCCCCTTTGGCTTCACTCTTTCATTCGGAAAAAGCTTTTTGAATAATTTGAGATGTTCAATAACAAGTGTTTTCAGCAGATTAGCATGACCTCTTTGTAACTTTCGGCACATTACAATATCCATAATTTGACGCATAAGCAAATATAATTTCCAAACATTATTGTTTACAAGAATAAGATCACCCACAAGCACAAAAATTATGAGGATAAAAGTCGACATTTCATTGCCTGTCATTTTTAATGACTTACTTTGTACTTCTTTTCGGGTCAGATCCGGTGGTTTGTTTGACAAGGCATTATAATGATAATCAAAACTATTAAGCCTTGAGTTCAAAACATTTAATGATAAACGATTTTCTACAGGTAAAAGCACATAAACAAAGTGATGCAATATAAGCTCTATCAAGAAAGCAAATCACCCTTCTGGACCATCATGTAACCAGTCCACAACAAAGTTTGATTCTGTGCTAAAATATTAAACCTCATTCCAAACTGATTTTTCTTTAATACCAGTTAAATAAATCTCTCCTAAAAGCACATCAGCGGTATAACTTTCGAACCGAAGTCTACTTTCTTCAAAATCGTATTGAGCAACTTCTTTGTGTATTTTGCAAAACCGACAGTAGAATGCAGCATTGAAGCTTTCTACAAAGCCAAGAATGGAATTCAACCCTAAATTATCACCCATCATTAATCCTAGTGCAAAGTAAATTTATTGAGGTCCATTTTCTGTTTCAATATAATGAAATATTTTTCAACTTTGTCTCTCCACAATTTACCCTGAATGAAATTCTCTAATATTTCTGTTTCCTCTTCAAGTTCACCCATATAAGAATACCCTCAGATTGTAAAAAATTCAATTCATCTATAACTTTATGAAATATTTTGTGATTTTAAAAACAACTCTATCAGATGAATGAAAAAGACCAGCCATAAAAATGTTTTCTAACAGGGAATTTACTTGAGGAGGAAAACATGCAATAGAATAATAAAGTCCTCCTAATTTCTGAATACCAGCGTGTGAGCCTAACGGATTATTAACCTCGAAATCATCAAAGTAGAGAAATAAAGGAATTATAAATTTTCCACTGAAATATTTTTCAACTTTGTCTCGCCACAACTTACCCTGAATGAAATTCTCTAATATTTCTGTTTCCTCTTCAAGTTCACCCATATAAGCTTTGGTTGAAGAAAAAACACCTGGCAAGCTGAACAATTTTTGAAGAGTTATTCTAATAGGTATAAATTGAGCATGAACACGAACAATTTCTTTCATCTTAACTCCCTGAATAATTTTATCATCAATTCTGTCACCAATTACATACTCATCAATTGGAATTAAATATCCAGATTCTTTAAGTGCTTTAAATCTACGACATCCTGATGAAAAGTTAGAAAAGGGCTCAAAAAAAGTATCAAGGAAACATCCAAGTTCATCTATGGCATCACTTTCTAATCCCTTACATCTCAGTTTCTCGTTAATTATAAGGCTTTATAATACTTAAAAATTCAGTAAAGAGTTCTTTTATATCTATCATTAAATTTTATATGAAACTGCGAGGAAGTTGATGATTGGCATAAAATTTAGATGAAAAGCGAAGTATAAGATTACTTAGATTTGTTAAAATATCAATTTGTCGAACATTCTATAAATTTTTCAAACTTTGCAGATTTTTCGTTATTGTCAATCCCTATATCATTACTTGGTTCTTCATTACATTCATTGAAAAAGGTGCTCCCAAGTGAGCTAGAACCATTGGAATTATAACAAAATACCAGATGTTTTCAAAATAAATACTAATTATAAAATATTCGAAAACATTTCTCCTCATAGCATCTAAATGTATCAGATTTGTTTTTTCTATGCACTATAGATAGATGCAACCATAACGTATATTATTAAAACATATCTTACACTCTAAACATACAGACATTGTGTGCTTGGTTGTATTTCAGCTCAGTCACATTTCAACACTGCAATCAAACGTTTCACTTCAGGTATTGTTTCTACACTACTTTTCCATTGGTCTTCAATTCCATAAAGAGCTTTTTCAATTACAACCCAGAGACGTTCACTTTGAATAGGGTAATTGCAAAAAAGAGCATGATAAGCCTTAAATGATACTTCAATTGCTCTTAGTGGTGACTCTACTCTGATTGGTCGACCATCCAAAACTACATAGTTGAAGATAATATTTTTGAGATCTTCACCCACTATCAGTGGGAATAATTGGAGTTCAGTTCCTTTTGTTTCTACATTTTTTTTTTATGCCGTCAAGCTGCTTCTCTAGATCATCAATTATCTAAAATTAGTAAAATGCTATAGTGCTGTTTACATAAAAAAAACTTTTACTTTCAGTGAAAATTAAAACACCCTTAACAATGATACCTTCAAATGCACGAGAAATCCTTCTTGAATTTCTGCTCTTGAAGCACGCCATGGCTTCTTCTTCGGGATCTTAATTGGCACTACAGAGAAGAGTTTAGGGAAATTGAACAGCAAGGTCTGTGGATAAATATGAACATTTATAAGAATCCAAAATATAAAAGTAAGAAATATGTAGAGTTTAAGAACTTCTAAGAAAAAATTACTTTCTTACCTATATTTTCCTCTCCATATATCAATATTGATCAACTCACGTCTAACTTTAGTTGAAAATTGTGGCCAGAGAGTTAACATACGATTTTCTGCTTCTTTAAAAAGAACTTCAAAGTCATACTCAATCTGTTTAAAAAAATACATATAAAATATAAATAAAAAGAAATTCCTGAAAACTATAAATGTTTTGTAATATGGCCATAAAGAAAAAAACAGACCAAAATGTGTGTTCCTGGTTGTCTAAGAATGGGATATTTGTTGATATAATTAGCCACTTTTAAGTCTTTATTTTCTTGGTTACGTAGCTGGCTTAGTCTGAAGGAACTTGTATATTCAAGGCATTCTTTAATTTGTACCTATGGTTCAAGATAAATTTCCAAAAATTCTAAATTTCTTTTCAATCTTGAATTATCTGATAATGAAGTAAATACCATTTAAGTTGTATTATCTCAATTTTTCTACAAGAGATATTATTCAATTTTACCTTTGCTAAATGCTTCATTAATGTAGAGATAGATGCTACAATGTACAAGCTTGAAGATGGCGATTGAGAAGATTGACTAAGATTAAGTTTACTTAGATTAACTTTCCTAAGTTCTTTATTTAGATTTGTATAAGCACAGTATAACTTGCCAGAAGCAGAAAGCCCTTTTCCTCGTTCACTTGATGGAATATAATATGTTTCCTGCATAAAAGCCAATGTTGGAAATATAAATAAAAATAATCAATATAATTATGTATAATAATCATTATAAATAAAAATATTCATAAAATAAATATATATGCTTACAACAAATTCTCCTGGGAAACATTCGACAATCCACTTTGCTTTTGCATAAATCTGTTACCAGAAATCCTATAAAATTAATATATAATATATAGAATGTTATAAAAGGAAAAATTAATTATTCTGTGAGGAAATAAAGAAAGATTCAAAGTCATGTATCTTTAACACATCATAAACTGGCTTGTAATTTACTTCATCATGATCCTGAAAATAAATCACTAATAAAATTAATATATTTACGTTTTATTAGTGTCAGCACCATACTCTGCTTGTATAATCATCAGCTCAGCTAATTTACATCGTGTATTATTGTCGAAAGTAGATTGCTTATAATACTCAAGTATAGCTCTTCCAAGAGCTGTTCTTTGGAGAATCTCATAAATATACTAAAAATAAAAGAATATCCTCTTATTCTTATCTATATGTATTAATCTCACGAATATCACATTACGTAGAAAAAAAATATAGAAGAAGCAAACTAAAAATTGACATTTGTCGAAATTTTCTGATCATGAACATTATTCGAGGAATCTTTCAGCTCTGCTAAATTATTATACCGTGGTTCTTCCAAACACAACTTTTTCCCAGTTGTTATTTCTATCCCTAATGTTATGATGTCATATGAGGATGGTCCTAATATTTCAAGAGTGGCAAGAGTGGTTATGATACACTCTCCCTATGTATGCATACTACACATTACATCCCCGTATGGAGGGCGATTTGGAGTCTAAATAAATAACGCCAAACTGACGAGCTATAGAATCCGCGACTCCATACACATACACAATATGTGCGTACGTACGCACGCATGCACGCGCGCACACACGGGACCAAAAAACTGCTACATATTCGTCGTTGGACCTGGGTAACGTCAAAAGCAGTTACAATTCACTTTAACATCGCATTCTTTCAAGATTTTTTCAAGGTCAATGGAGGCGTTTTCAGAAAAAATGTTTGAAACAAAAGTTTCTTACTTTTTTTTATGCAATCCGAATCTGCAATAGAAAGTACCATGTTCCATTTGAAAAATTCGACTTCCGGTCTAAATAGCCTATTTCCGGTCAGTACCGGAAGTTGAAAATATCATCATTCGATAGAACATACCCGATTTACTTATCAAAACTTTCAGCATTTTTTATCAAAAAAGTTTATACGTTATTTAAATGGCTGGCACGAGTGGTCTGATACACCTTGTATATACACACGCACGCACGCACGCACGCACGCACGCACGCACACATACAGGGTGTCCCAGACCTACCGCACCACCTGCTAATAGCAGATTCTTGAGGTCATTTAGAGACGAAAATCCTAATACCAAAATGTGGAGACTGCAATAGTTTTTGAATGGGGAGTACTTAAAGATAGCCAATCTGGTTGTTAAAAATTCGCGCGCTCAGGGCAGTTACATAGTGAAAGTACCCGCAGATATTAATGTTAAAAGATATAAAAATGATTGCATTACGTACGTATAAATAAAACCATACTGTTTTTTTATTAAAAACGTGAAAATTTTTATTAAAAATTGAAATTTTTTTGTATTATAACAAATGTTCAAAATTTCTTCCTTCACGTTCTATGCACAACTGTGCATGTCTTAATAAATTATGCGTTGCATTTTAAATAATTTCTGGTGTTACACTGACGGTAGCTTCAATGAATCTTTTTTCAAGTTCTCCGCGATTATTGGTACGTTCCCCATATACGTATTCTTTTATATGGACCCACAAAAAATAATCCAGTGGTATTAAATCGAGTGTTCTTAATGGTCAATTTATTGGACTTTCACGTACTATCCATCTTCTTTGGTAATTAGTCTAATATTGTATGTTCTACAACTGCATTTGTTTTCAAAACCAGCATATTGTCGGCACTCTCTATAAATTGAGAGCATATCACAATATTCTAATGTCTCATACTGCCTACTTTTTAAAAAAAATTAATAACATAAGAGAAGTAAATATTTTTTCTATGTCGGTAATTTGTATGAAAATGAAAAAAAAAATAGAAACAAAATGTAATCGGAAAACAAAATAGTTAATAGCATCAACATGGATTACACGCCAGCAGAATATTGCGACAGGCTCTTAATTTATGGAGAATTTCGACAAAATGCTTTCGTGCTGCTCAAGAATATGGTATACATATATTTTCCAGAACGCAGAAGACCCGATAAAAACGTTTTTTTACGACTGGTAAACCGTGTACGAGAAACAGGATCTGTAATACTCAATAGAAAAGACGCAGTTATGGAACGTTATGCTCGTACTGTGGAAAATGAAGAAGCAGTTTTATTGAATGTGGGAGAGTCACCAGAAACTAGTATACGCATAATAAGTAATCATTTAAATTTTTCAAAAAGTTCAGTGCAACGTATATTAAGTGAACATAGATTACACGCATATCACTTCACAAAAGTACAAAATTTATTGCCACGAGATTACCAATCAAGATTTACATTTTGTATGTGGATATTGGAGCAAGAGAATAATCAACCTGAGTTCACAAGAAATATTCTATTCACGGATGAATCATGTTTTACACGTGAAGGGTCATTTAATACGCATAACACACATCTTTGGGCAAATGAAAATCCACATGGATTTCATATAAGAAATTTTCAAGAACGTTTTAATATAAACTTATGGGCCAGCATAATAGATAATAAGATAGTAAGTCATATTACATTTAGATTTTTTAATTTATTGAAATTATGTTAAATTCTCAACATATCATATGTTTAATTACACAATAATGTTTATAATTTGAATATTATTGTATTTCAGATTGGATCTTTTGAAATGCCTGTGAGATTAACAGGAGAAATTTATGGAAATTTTTTATTAAATGACCTAGGAGATTTAATAGAGATGATTTACCTTTACATCGACGACAAAATTTATTTTTTCAACACGATGGGGCACCACCACACAATTCCATTAACGCACGTTGAATATTGGACGCTAATTACCAAGGACGATGAATAGGACGCGGAGATCCAATAAATTGGCCGGCAAGATCGCCCGATTTGACACCGTTGGACTATTTTTTGTGAGGCCATGTAAAAGAATATGTTTATCGGGAGCCTATCAATAACCGCGCAGAAATTGAAGACAAAATAATTGAAGCTATTGCAACTGTAAAAGCAGAAATGTTTCAAAAAGCAACGCAAAATTTATTAAGACAGTTGTGCATAGAATGTGAAGGAAGAAATTTTGAACATTTATTATAATAATACAGAAAAATTTCAATTTTTAATAAAAAATTTTCACGTTTTTAATAAAAAAAACAGTATGGTTTTATTTATACGTATCTAATTCAATCATTTTTGTATTTTCTAAAAAAATATGTCAAGAATTATCATTCAAATTGATTAATTACTTATGACATACTTCATGTGACAAATTTGACAATTCGATGCAATCTGCGTTTTAAGATCAATATTAGATAAAATAATTTATGCCGTTATTAATATTATCAACATACAAAACAATTAAATTAAGTAAATAAAAAAAGTTATAAAGAGATAAATTTAAAAGTAGAAGTAAAATATTAATATTTAAACATTGATATCTACGGGTACTTTCACTATGTAAACTGCTCTGAGCGCGCGAATTTTTAACAACCAGATTGGCTATCTTTAAGTATTATTTAAAAACTATTGCAGTCTCAACATTTTGGTATTAGGATTTTCGTCTCTAAATGACCTCAAGAATCTGCCATTAGCAGGTGGTGCGGTAGGTCTGGGACACCCTGTATATATACATACATATATATATATATATATATATATATATATATATATATATATATATATATATGTCAGGCGGCATTTTCCAAGACCTCCCCTTTTTTCCCCCCTTGAGGGACGGAACATCTGAACCTATGTATACTTTATTTTCAAAAATACCATGTTTATTTTCTTAGTAATTTTTATTTTGGCTGGTTCCGAGACCATCAATCTTTGGCATCTTCCAGGACTTAATTATGTACCAGGACAGTCCTGGAAAGTTTTCATTATGTTTTGGCAACTTCTGGGACAGTCAAGTCTTGGCATCTTCCAGGACTTAGTTATTTACCAAGACAGGCCTGGAAAGTTATGTTTTGGCAACTTCTGGGACAGTCAAGTCTTGGCAGGTTCCAGGACTCCAAACATTTCAAGAACATAAAATTTCGTTGAACCTTGATCTGTTTATTTGCCATTTTAATATCGCTTTAAAATTTCAAAAAAAAAATTAAAAAATATTCGAGAAAAAATTATATTAATTGATATTTTCCAGGACATATTGAACCAATATATCTTAAAATTATTATCAATACAAATTTTATAAAATGAACTTTTCGAGAAGTTATCAGAATAAGACATGTTCATGTTACAAATAGCATAATATTGTGAAAATTTATAATTAATAAATTTTCTTCCTATTAAAGATTTGTTTCGATTTGTAAAATCTTGGAAATGATCTATGTATTCATAAGGAATAAAGACATTGCTCACAGGACAGTTAAGGTCATAGTATACATTTTCCGTACGACATAATAAGGTTTCTACTAATTGCGTGGCTCGACTCAATCATCCGTAACTGAATCGAGTAATCGAGCAATTGGTTGAAATCTTACTGTTATATCTTATGGAATTTGTGTGCTATAGCCTTTAGGGGACCAACGTATAGTCAATAAAATTGCCACTTTTCCGTAAAAGTTGCAAGTTGATTGACTACAAATTTCTCGAACCGAATTGTAGCATCGTGGACACAAGGCTAAACAGATGGATATGATAAAATGTGTAATCTATCATCCGTTTTACGCCAAGGTTGTGACTGTAATCTGGAATAACTTTGTGCATTCAAAAGCATGACTAAGGTTTACCGTACAAGCTCTTTCGTAAATCGTTACGTTACGTTAAGTATTGATTTTAAACTTAAATAAGTAAGTAATCTTAAACTTCAATCAGCGCACAAAGAAAATCTTAACGTAGGCTTACGTAGCTTACGTTATGATTTTCTTTGTGCGTTGATTGAACGTTGATTGAGGCTAAGTTTACGTACGTATTTAAGTTTGAAATCAGTACTTAACGTAACGTAACATAACAAGAACTTGTGCAATAGTCCTAAGTCGCTAATGGCGTTTTTGACTGAAGCAAGGTTAACCCATCTCAAATTCTTTTCTTTTAGAACTGACCAGTCACGGTTATTCTATTCTTTAGAAGAATAACTGTGATTGGCCCAATCCTTGAAGAAAATAACTTGAGTTGGGTTAACCTCGCTCAGTCGAAAACGCTATAAGTAGAAATTCAATATGATTGGTTAGATCCAAAGATAAAAACCAATCATATTCTATTGTTACTTAGCGGCTCATTAAGCGATCGTACTTCTGGATGCATTAAGTGCATTCAGTATTAAGGTACCTTTTCACGCTGACGCACGACGCTCGTTTTCATCGTCAAAAGACGTCACGTGACCAAAAATAAAGATACCGATTCGTCATTTTTGGTTACGTGACATTTTCTGACACTGAAAATGAGCGTCGAGCGTCAGCGTGAAAAGGTACCTCTTTACGACCTCTCAATGACTACGTTTACACGGCACCTTAATCGGGTTTAATAACATCCGTAGTTGTAAGGCAGATCAATCACAGCTATCCCATTCTTCTGAAAAATAGTTACGATTGGTCTACCTGACAACTACGGATGTCATAAAACCTGATTAACGGTGCCGTGTAAACGTAGTCACTGACCGTCAGTGAGCTCTTGCATTTGATTGGTCCAGTTTTAGATCTAAAGAAATATCCCAATCACATGCAAGTGCTCCCTAAGCGTTTAATGGTCGTATTGAATGTACCCATTGGCCACGTTCAGCAAAACGTTTATTTTGCAACTGTTAGAAATTTTCTTTGCGCTGATTGGACTATACTTTTAGAACTAGAAAAATAATCCTATCCTAGCAAAGAGAACTTCCAACAGTTACAGAATAACGCGGTTCTGTTAACGCAGTCACTGTTTCCCAAGTGCTACTACATAAGTTGTGAAAAATTGAATTACAAAACGATATTTGCTCTAGTGCAAAATCAGATAAAATTTTACGAAATTTTAATAAAAATTTAATTTTTTTAAAAAATTCAAGAGCCACAAGGACTAAGTAACGTTTCTAGGTTATCCTGGTAGTTACCAAAATATTTTTACTTGCTAATTTTCATCGAGTTAAGATTAAAATAATTATAATTATAAAATTAATAATTAAAATAATCTTTAATTTTTTTACAGAAAATGGAGAACTCTTCACTAACTTCATTATCTCCAGAAACTTCATTAAATACACAACATACACAATACACAACATACACAAATATACAACAACTATTATGTACACTGATCGGCAGGAATGCCTGGACATGCATGGTCATGTCAAAATCTCGAGATATCGAACATGGTCAATCGGGCGCATCGTATCTAGATACTTATACCCTATGACTGATGAGTATTCAAGAACTGGCAACGCAGTTACAGACGGTAATGAGAGAATAGAAACACGAAAAGATAAAAAAAGATTGTAATAAATAACTGTGTAGAATAAGTAAATACACGCTAATAAATAAAATTAATAAGTTTATAAAATATTTCTAATTCTTAATTAAAAAATAAAAAATAAATAAATAAAAATTAATCATTTCTATAAAAAATTAAACAGCAAATAAAAAAATAATTGAAAAGTAAAGTTAAAAAATTAAATTAAATATAATAAAATATTTTTGAAATATATTATCATAAATCATAATAAAAAATTAATACATAAATTATATAATCTATGTATTAATTTATATATTAATATAATATATTAATATAATATAATTTATGTATTAATAAAAGATGCATTTTAATTAATTTTTATTTCTATACATATAATGTTCTAAATTTATTATTTTTTATAATTGTATTTTATATAAATATATATATATACATAATGTAATTAAATAATATTACGAACATAATATAAATACATATATATATATATATACAGGGTGTCCCAGGGAACAAATTTTCTTAAGCAGATAGAGCGGACGAAACTGAATCGAAAAGTCCTCTTTTGAAATTTTCCCAATAGTTAACGAGATATTTATGATTAAAAATCACCGTATTAGCCCCTCCGCCGAATATAAGCTCGCGGCGAGATACGACCGCCCAGAGTCATTGTTTCCATGAGGAGTTGTTTTCTACAAAAACAGGGAGACAATCGCAGCTCAAAACCGCCGCTTGTAGGCATTGTCGCGTGTAGTAAACAATTCCTCGAGTGCCTAGCAACGCTGGGCGGTCGTCTCGCGCCGCGCGCTTATATTCGGCGGAGGGCCGGGCTAATAAGGTAATTTTAATCATTAATATCTTGTTAACTATTGAAAATTGCAAATATAAGTTGTAAATGAGTATATATATATATATATATATAAATACATATATATATATATATATATATATATATATATATATATATCTACATATACATACATGTTCACTGCATATCTGAAAAGAAAAAGTAAATTAAAATTAAAATATTATGTATTATAGTTGCACTTTTATATTATAAATTTTTGTTGATATTTTACTTACCAATAAGGTATCCAGAATCCATTATTTTCTAATACTAATTGCAGCCGTCTTTGCATGGAATTCACTAAATTCCTTGTATAATTTGGCTGCAATGACAGCTCATTCCAGACGTTGTGGACATGGTTTCTCAATGCTTCCTTTGTTCGTTGTTGACCAGCTATCCACGAGCTCTGCATCTTGGCCCAAACATTTTCGATTGGATTTAAATCTGGTGATTTTGCTGGCCACTGAATTCTTTGGAAATCTGGATTTACTTCAAACCAAGCTTGAACAAGTCTTGATGTGTGGACGCCACTATTACCTTGCACAATTTTTATTGTTGGATATTCTTCTTCCGGAAATATCTTTCTGGCGCTAGGTTTTAAAACTTCTTCTAAAATTTCTACGTATTCTTCAGCATCCATTCTTGAAGTAATTTCTTGAAGACGCAATAATCCCGCGGAAGTCATGCATCCCCAGAATCCTATTAGAATTCTTCCACTTTGTGCCAGGGGAAGGACGTATTTAGGATTCAAACGTTGTCCGTCGGGTCGCCAAACACGATGTCTTCCATCTTCCGCGGATGAGAATACTTTCTCATCCATCCAAATCACTGAATCCCATACTTCCTGCGGTGTATTCAAATATTCCGTTGCAAAAGCGATTCTTCGATTCCTATGCTCCACTTTTAATTCAATTTTTCTTGCGGCTGGTCGTGACTTAATATTTGACGCATTTAATCGACGTCTAACAGTTCTTTCTGAGATATCCAAGTTTACGTCATTTAAAACTGCGGTAGCCGAACCAAATGGATTTGCGTCCATTCTTGTAATGATATCTTCATCTTGTTCGGGCGTAGTTTTTCTTGGGCCTGTATTATCCTTTCGATGATCTTGAAGAGCACTTAAACCTCCTTCTTGAAATTTTCTTATCTACAATGCCACTGTTTTTCTGTTGCAAACAACAATTCTTGAAATTTCTTGTTTTGTATGTCCGGTCCGATATAATGCTACGATTTGTCCTCTATCTGCTTCACTCAAATTTGCATAAATATTAAGTCTCTCCATATTTTTACTTTCTTATTTTTTATTTTAACTTTTACTTTTACATTTTTACTTTTAACTTTTAACTTTTTTACTTTTCACATTTTCACTTTTAACCTCTTTAAAATATTTTTCATGTCATTAGGTTTCTTTGTTTTTCTGATTCATTTTTTTTTTAATTTTAAATTAATAGCTAGCATGGGATCTCCTGAATTGTTGGCTACATAGAGAAACTTGTGACTTTACCTCAATAGAAAAACATTTATGAAATTGTATGATGAATTTTGTATTAAATCAACTTAAATAAAATAAGTGATGTAAATAATGTAAAATTGTTATACTGTGTTAAATAAATTGAGTTTTAAACAATAGTGTTATTAATAATAATCATTATATTAATAATTTTAATAAAAATTATAAATAAAAATATTATTGGGCTAATAATTGGGAACCGACTTAGGTAGCACATAATGGCTTACATACCCTTTTATAAATCGTACATTTCCTAAATATATTCAAATTATTAAATTATTAAAAACGTATAAAAAAACCAACATGTGCTAGTATTATTTTGTAATGGTTTTGAATGTCTGTATTTGTCTTATGTTCGAAACATATAGAAATATAGTGCTTAATTATATTTCTGTTTCGAACTTAATACAAATACAGAAATATTATAAAACAATATGGAGATATACGATGAATCGTTCAAAATATCAAATTTTTCAAGAATTCAAATTGTAACTAAATGTTTCGAACATTATATATATATATATATATATATATATATATATATATATATAATAGCCGTGGACGAACTTATTAGGCATCCCGTTAAAATAAAGGTTCTTAAAAAAAATATTTCAGTAATAATAGCAATACAATACATCATACGTAATCGTCGGTTATACCATTTGTCAGAGCAAAATTTCATTTTCAAGAATCCATTTTGCAAATTGCTGTATGATAATGTTTGAGCAATCAAAGACAAAATGTCTATTTTAATCTTTTTTTTTAACCCTTGCTAACTCGGAAATAAGAAAGCACAGAAAAAATTTTATCAGAGAAAAGAATTGTACAGAGTACTTTATTTTTCTACATGGAATAGTTTAAAAGATTTTTTTCTAAAATATTTACAATAATTAAGGGAACACTTGTCTAATTTTTACATACCAAAAATGTTCAACTATTCCGTTTGAAAGATCGAAGTTTTTTCTACAATTCTTTTATCTGATAAAATTTCTCTGTTTTCTTATTGTTGAGTTATCAAGAGTGAAAGAAAAAATTGTTAAAATATAGATATTTTCATTTTGATTGCTCATAACTCCAGTAAAAATTATCGTGTAGCAATTTGTGAAATGAATTCTTAAAGTTGAAACTTTGCTCTAACAAACAGTATAATCGATGATTATGTATACTGTAATGTATTGGATTGTTGTTGAAATATTATTTTTGAAAAAACTTCATTTTAATGAGGTGCCTAATAATTTTGTCGACGGCTGTATATATATATATATATATATATATATATATATATTTATATTTATATTATGTTCGTAATATCATTTAATTACATTATGTATATATATTTATATAAAATACAATTATAAAAAATAATAAATTTAGAACATTATATGTATAGAGATAAAAATTAATTAAAATGCATCTTTTATTAATACATAAATTATATTATATTAATATATTATATTAATATATAAATTAATACATAAATTATAATTTATGTATTAATTTTTTATTATGATTTATGATAATATATTTCAAAAATATTTTATTATATTTAATTTAATTTTTTAACTTTACTTTTCAATCATTTTTTTATTTGCTGTTTAATTTTTTATAGAAATGATTAATTTTTATTTATTTATTTTTTATTTTTTAATTAAGAATTAGAAATATTTTATAAACTTATTAATTTTATTTATTAGCGTGTATTTACTTATTCTACACAGTTATTTATTACAATCTTTTTTTATCTTTTCGTGTTTCTATTCTCTCATTACTGTCTGTAACTGCGTTGCCAGTTCTTGAATACTCATCAGTCATAGGGTACAAGTATCTAGATACGATGCGCCCGACTGACCATGTTCGATATCTCGAGATTTTGACATGACCATGCATGTCCAGGCATTCCTGCCGGTCAGTGTACAGTAACTATGTCAGAAGTTCATTCTAGTATGATTGATATACAAACTATTAATGATTCGGGGCAAGCTAAAATTACAGAACAATTACAAGCTGGTAAATAACTACTTATAATTTAAATAGTGACTTTTTTTTAAATACTCAGTATGATGGATAAAAAAATCAGTCCAATTCGATAATCAGCATATTTCATCATAATTAATGAAAACTACTAATTATCCGTAAGCTTAATTTCTATTTAAAAATAATTATTACATCCGTATATAAATATAAATGTAAATAAATGTAAAATATAAATACATAAATTTTTTTCAACTATTATATTAAATTGATATTCATCTTCAAGCTTAGATGTTGTCAGTGTTTCACAATTTTATTTTTTTATTTTTTGCTTGAATATTCTGTATAATATATTTAAAAAAATATTTATATTTAACTGATGAGGTATTCACTCATTGCAAATATTTCTCTATTAAAGAAATACAAAAGACTAAAGAAGATCAATCGGAAGAAATAGAAGAGAATAAAGAAGATCAATCGGAAGAAATAGAAGAGAATAAAGAAGATCAATCGGAAGAAATAGAAGAGAATAAAGAAGATCAATCGGAAGAAATGGAAGAGAATAAAGAAGGTCAATCGGAAAAATCAGGATCAGAATATGAACCCTCTGAAGGTAAGGACACAGAAGATGACTCAGAAGATGAAGAAAATGAAACTGAAAAAGACAACTCAATGGAGGATATCACGGATATTTCAATGAATACTTCATTAGTATTAAATGCTTTGTTTAATGTTCTGGAGATTCTGCATGTGATGATATCATATTGAAAGCAGATTTGTCTAAAGGTCCGAAAGGTAGTGATAAACCAAGTTATTGTCTTTATTGCGGAATATTTCAAGCGAAACTCCCACGGCATTTAGCGTCGAAACACTTCAAAGAAAAAGAAGTTTCCGATTTTCTCAAATTACCAAAAGGTTCACAAAAAATGCAGCAATTGCAAATATTCAAAAAAAAGGAAACTTTCTTTACTTATAATGTTAATGTAAAGATAAATAGTGGAAAACTGATACCTATGAGACGTCCACGAACTGAGGAAAAACGTTCAGGTAAAAATTTCACAGCTTGCTCGAAGTGTAAAGGTTTTTATACCAAAAATAATTTGAGACATCATTATATGAAATGCGTTAATAAACATTCAAATAGTCGAGGAATATTAGCTGCTGCAAGAACTACAATAGGACGAATTCATCCGGTAGCTTCTACAATAATGCGACAGTATATTATTCCATATATGCAAGAGCATGAAGTCGCTAGAATAGTACGATACGATAAATTACTTATGCTTTATGACAATAAGTTATGCCGTGAACATAGACAACAATATCACCACACTACGATTTGAGCACGAATATGATTACTTGGTCATTTTTTTATAGCATTACGAAAAATTAACCATGAAATTACAGATTTTAGCTCTCTGTATGATGCAAAACATTATCGTAGTGTAATCGATACAGTTAATATTGTCGCTGGATTAGATGAAGAAAAAGGAATTTATAAAACGCCAGCAAATGCATCATCTCTTGGTACATACTTGAAAAAAATTGGTCGTACTTGGAAAGCTGAATGTATAATATCTCATGATAAAACCGGAGAGAAAAATTGCAAGCATTTTTTGACGCTATGTGAAGAAGATTATTTAGCAAGTGTTAATAAAACAATAATGGAAACCCAAGTTATGAACAGACGTCAGAAAAAAGTTGAGTTACCACAAACTGAAGATATAAAAACTTTAAATAATTATCTTGAGAAAAAAGTTGAAGATAATTATGCACTGTTGGAAAAAGGCTTTTCAGAATATGCATGGAGAGATCTTGCTGAAGCTACGTTAATTTACATACAAGTTTTCAACCGAAAACGAGCAGGAGAACTTGAAAGACTTTTAATATCTGATTTCAACAGCAAACAATTAGTTCCAGATGATGATGAAACTTATCACAAACTTTCAAAATCCAATCAACAGGCTGCTAAAGAATATGTACGGATAGAAATACGAGGAAAACTCAATCGAGTTGTTCCAATACTGTTAAATTCAAAGATGCGTGATAGTATTGAACTCCTTTTAAAATATCGCAGAAAAATAGGCATTTCCTCGAAAAATCCTTATGTATTTGGTTTGTCAAATACCAATCCAAAGCGTAATCGATTTTTAAGAGCAACTGTGTTAATGCGAAAATTTTCGAAAGACTGTGGAGCCAAAAAACCATATACACTACGTGGTACCTCTTTACGCAAGCATATAGCAACCAAATGTGCTGATATGGAAATGAATGAAACAGAAATTTCGAGAGTAGCTAATTTTATGGGACATCATGTAGATATCCATAAAAATATTTATCGACAACCAGTAGCGAAAGTAGATATTCTGTCGATGTCAAAAGTTCTAGAGAAAGCTCAAGAACATGAAAATAATTCTGAATACTTTAATATATCAGACACGAATACTTCTGGCCAAGATGACTCTGAACTAAATTTATCGAAAAATGGCACAGACACAAATAACATTGATTCCATGAACTCATCTACTGGGAAGGAAAACGATTCCTCGCTAGTATCTTCTAGTGGTAATGATATGCTGTATTGAGAAGAAAAAGGAAGAAACCACCAGAATCAACATTTAAGCTGCAAAAATCAAAGAAAATCAATGAAGTGGATACATCGACTGATAGTTATCAAGATTCCTCACTCGAATTATTACATTCAGTGAAACGATTAAACGACGTGGAATAAAAAGAAAAGAAAATAATGAGTTAAAATAAGACATCTATCTTCTTTTGAATAATGATAGTTATACGAAAAAGTTCTTACTACAGAATGTGTGTTAATAAAAAAATGAAATATAATTTTCTTTTGTCTGAAGTTTTATAAAACATGTGTCAAATTTATATGTATTATAATAATTAAAATTATTATGTAAATTTTATAATATATTATGATATATATATATATATATATATTTAATAGAATTATTTTTTCAACATTTTTTTAAACTTTGGATAACAAAAAAATTCTTTTTTATGAATATCCTTTTTATGGTTTTATAATGTATTATTGTAAGGCTTTAAAAATAAATTCTATTTATCATTATCTAATAAACTTATGAAAACTTATCACTCTTTTTTTGATCTGCATTAAGTTCAAATTTTGCCGGCAGATCTTACTTATCATGAATTAAGAGCAGATTGATGCAGAACTGCCAGGATGATATATTCCAGAACGTTCTGGAATCTACCATTCGTTAAAAAAAATTTTTCCAGGACGGACTGACATTATCAGCAAAATACGAATAGACATCAAATAAAATCTTCTAACATACTTAGAAAGCATTTTAACGATAGAAATCAGACAGAGTCTGCTTGTACCTACTTAATAACGACATGTATTGACAGCAGAAACAGAACAGGCTCTGTTATAACTCAACAGATCCCGTTCGGTTTCTGCCGTCAATGTATTGTCATTATATATAAAGTGAGTACAAGTAGATTCTGATTTCTGTCGTCAATCTGCTTTCTAAGTATGTTAGTAGATTTTGTTTCATCTATTCGTATTTTGCTGATAATATCAGTCCGTCCTGAAAAAATTTTATAACAAATGGTAGATTCTAGAACATCCTGAAATGTACCACTCTGGCAGTTATTAATAGTTTTCAGGACATTATGTACCTATATCATAAAAACAGTAAACAAAATGTTTGCAGCTTGGCATGCTTGTAGATTGGCTGTTGTAGCTCAGAAGCTACCACAGTGCAAGCTTGCATTTTCGACTGCATAGCAACGATCACGCCATGGGCGAGCGGAAATGCAAGATTGCTGAGATATAGAAATTAATCCGTGAGACCGTGCACGACTGACACAGCATTAACCAAATATGGTTCTATTAAGAAGTATCACCCCACCTAAATTCCTGACAAATGGCACTATAAAAGCGCCCGCCTAATCGCCACTCGCGGGAGAATCGGAGAATCATTAACGAGCTAATAACGGATCCCTAACGGGAAAATCCATAAAGAAATCTATAACGAAACTATCAAGAATATCAAAATCAAAATTATCACTGTGTCAATCGCGACACGGAAATTATCGTCGAACGCGGACGCGTTCTGTAAGAAGAAATTGTAACGAACCTTCGAAATATAAGTGTAAGTGATATCTAGCTAACGTGTTGATTGCTGAACCTGGAAGATTTCCTATCTGCACTCCTTGAGTTCTAATTCTTAAGGCGAAACGAATCCCAAAAAATTCCTTGTTGCGTCGAAAGACACAACAAAATTGACAGCGGTGGGATTCACCGAAGCAAAATTAGCCAAGGGCCTGAATTACCAAAGGCATACAGAAAGAATTTCTGAAGAGATCCGATAAAACGAACTTCACCGCCAGGAGAACAGCAGCGAAGACCTGTGCAACCGCGCAGCGGTAACAGGCAGGAAAAACATATCTTTCTTTCACTCTCTCAACCGAGAGGAGACGGTGACAACAGACAGATATCACCTTACAACGAGGGTCAGTACCCAGCAGTTATCCAGTGTTATCCTATTGTGGAGCACGAGATACATATCAGCAGCACAGTCAACGACCGTGATAATCGCCTGCCAATCGCCGACGACAACAGGACTCCGAGTCAACACCGGACCGAACGACGTGCAGGACAACATCGGGACAACACGACGACAGTAGCAGTCATCGCCCGCACGGAACGAGACACTTCGTGGGACCAGCGCGGAAAGCTGTACGTCATCACGCGAAAGGCTCTGATAATGTAAGTCGATCCATTTGTAAAATTTAGCGACGCGAATGTCCAATAATAATAACGCGAAAAGCGAACCGAATAAATCGTGGCTGTTAAGTGAATCGGCGCAACGCACGCTTGAAATAAACCAGCGATCTCCCGTGCAAATCGCGACCGAAGCTCTCGAAGAAATATTAACAAACGTGAATAAGGTCTTGTCAAAAAGCGACTCAACAGATAGTGATAGGCAATTACCGACTAACGTCATAATCGAGCGCGAATTCCCATTCACAGAAATTGACACTAGCTTGTTAGCACCCGACGTACTCGATCAGCGACAGACTGACGAACGTACGCGACATTATCTAAGCCGAACTCCCAGCCAGGCGAGTCTCAGGCGCGAATTCTCTCTTACATCTTACGACAGTAGTATATTCGATCCCGAGGAAATATACCAATATCAAAGAGAAATGGCAAAAAATACCTCTGACCTTCCCACAAGTATGTCAGCGAGCAGAGAAGGAAACGAGAATTTAAATACACGAAATCGCGGAACGGCAGACGCCGAAGCAGCCGGACCTAGTGGAATCGTCACTCACACGGAGCAAGGAGAAGCCTCGTTATTATACGAGATCCTGCAAGAATTAAGAGAAATGCGAATGCGCATAAATAATCTCGAAGAACAGCACGAATTTAATCGCGAAGGACAAGGCAGATCATATCGCGAATCACATGGTAACGCCATGGACGTTACATACGGGCGCAAGCGCGATGACATACGATACCAATCTGGACCATCGACCGTTTATCTACGAATGAAGGAAGCTAGAGACATGATACCAGAGTTCGATGGCACGTCGCGAAGTCGCATCCGAGAATTTCTAAGCGCGAGCAATTACGCGATAAAAAATATTAAACCTACGGAAGAGCAGACATTGTTAGAAGCAATTGTTTGTACTAAATTAAAAGGAAAGGTGTTACTAGATTTTCATACTAGAGATGTCCGTAATTATGAAGAATTAAAAACCGCGCTAGAAAGAGAATATCTAAGTAAACGAAATACTACTCATCTTCAGGTCGAATTTAACTCGCTCAAACAGCGAAATGGCGAAAGTGCTCAAAATTTCGGTCGACGAGTGGATATATTAGCAATGGAACTATACGAATCCATGATAGAAGAAAGGGAACATTCCCTCGAACAGCAACGTACTATACTAGAGACGATAAAAAGACAGGCATTACAAAATTATCAAATAGGATTGAGCGACGAAATAAGACTATTAGTTCGTACCCAGAAGTACAATACGCTACAAGAAGCAATCGCCGGGGCTAGCGCAGAAAAAAAGTTAAGGGATCGAATCCGCGACATAATTATCAAAATCGCGGAAGAACCGATGCAAATAGACAATTTAAAAGTTCAATCACGCAATGCCGAAAATGCGGAAGGATAGGTCATTACGAACGTAAATGTCGTAGTAACCAGCAAACGAATAAATTTGTTTTACCTAAAGCCGAAGGGCATCCACAAATTAATACCGTGAGTAAATTTTGCAAGTACTGCAAAAAGACCGGACACCTGCGCGATGAATGCTGGTCGCTGAACGGACGACCAAGCAAGGATGGCTCAACCCAACGAGGAACGAACATAAATAAAATCACTCATAATAATCATAATAATCATAATAACCACAAAGGCGCTAGGAATGATAAGAAGAACTCAGCAACGCACGATAGCGATAATGAAAGCGGAGAAGACGCAAGTACCAAGACTACGCGCACCGCGGCCGAGTATCGAATTACCCACGTGAGAAGCAAAATAGACACCGGGTTAGATTTAATATCTTTGCCCGTTCGAGAAGCCGAGAAAAAGCGAATTAATTTTTTATTTGATACAGGAGCCACTATATCATTCTTAAAATTAAAAACATTAAAAGGAGAAACGAAAATTTACGAGGAAAAAATCGAATTGACTGGAATCACAGGACATTCCATCACTACCCTCGGAAAGACATATATAAATGTCACATTAATAAATGGCATAATTAAACATCCATTTTATGTAATTAACGATAACGCCATGGAATACGATGGAATTCTAGGAGCCGATTTTATTAAGCGACATAAGGCTACATGCGATTATCAATCAAAAGAAGTAATAAGCGGAGACACAAATTTCAAACTCTATCCCTATAAACGAATAGCCTTAGAACCGCGCAGCGAAACAATTGTACAAGTAACAACTAATCGAAACGTAATCGGAGTAACAAAAGCCGAAGAAGCCGCACCCGGAATTTTTATCGGGAACTGTTTAGTCAAACCACGTGAGTTTACGTGCCCCGTGAGAATCTTAAATACTACGGAGGATACGGTAAAAATAAATGTACCGCAAGTAATAATAGAAGAAATAATAATAGACGAAATGACGGAAAAGTTACCCATTAACACTACGAAATCTTGCGAAAAAATTTTACCAGAAATTTCCCGTGAGGCGCAAATAAAAAATCTACTAAGAACCGAGCATTTAAATGCAGAAGAAAAGAAAAGTTTAATGCATATATGCGAAGAATTCAGCGAGGTATTTCATCTGGACGGAGAACCACTGACATGCACGGAAAGAATCACGCATCAGATAACCACACGAACGGATTCATCCAGTGTGAATGTGAGGCCATATCGCCTCCCAGAAAAACATAAAGTAGAAGTAAATCACCAAATACGTGAAATGCTGGATCACGGAATAATAAGACCCAGCATCAGCCAATGGAACGCGCCGTTATTGGTAGTACCAAAGAAAACTGACGCGTCTGGCAAAGAAATTACGAATAGTAGTAGATTTTCGAAGATTAAATAATCTCACAATAGGCGACTCATTCCCATTACCAAATATAATCGACATACTAGACCAACTAGGGAATGCGAAATACTTTACTACATTAGATCTCGCTTCAGGTTACCAATCAGATACCAATGGCCGAACGCGATAAGCAAAAAACAGCTTTCTCTACGCCGCATGGTCATTTTGAATTTAATAGAATGCCTTTTGGTTTAAAAAACGCGCCAGCCACATTCCAAAGACTCATGAATACGATTTTAACAGGCATTCAAGGATTAAAATGCCTAGTATATCTTGACGATATAGTAATTTATGGTCCGAGTTTAGAAGAACATAATAAACGAATAATAGAAGTATTAAAAAGATTACGAGATAGCAATTTGAAACTGCAACCCGACAAATGCGAATTTTTGCGCAAGGAAGTAATCTACTTAGGACACGTGATAATAGAAGATGGAATCCTACCCGATTCATCTAAACTAGAAGCAGTACGAAAATTTCCCACACCACAAAAAGTTAAAGATAGATTCAATCATTTATTGGATTAGCTGGATATTATAGAAGATTTATAGAAGATTTTTCCAAAATAGCCAGACCTCTAACAAAATTAACAAAGAAAGATGAAAAATTTATGTGGACCTCTGAACAACAACACGCTTTTGATACATTAAAAAATAAATTAACCACAGCGCCCGTGCTAAGATACCCCGACTTCACTCGTGAATTCATTATCACCACGGACGCATCGGATTACGCCATCGGCGCTATACTATCTCAAGGTACGGTAGGTCAAGATCGCCCGATCGCCTATGCTAGCCGCGTATTATCGCGAGCCGAACGAAATTATAATACAACTGAAAAAGAATTACTTGCTATTGTATGGGCAGTAAAACATTTCAGACCATATTTATATGGAACTAAATTTAAACAGTTACCAACCACTGATATGGTTATTTAACGTAAACGATCCCGGATCAAGATTAATCCACTGGAGATTAAAACTCGAAGAATATGATTATGAAATAATCCACAAGTCTGGAAAGACGAACGTAAATGCCGATGCATGAAGCAGCAACTGTATGCATTTCGGAAAATACTAATAAAGAAGATGAAAAAATTAATAATCCACGAATTTATAGCGAAGATGAAAAACAAAAAATACTTTACGAATATCATGATGCTCCAACTGGTGGACATCAAGGAATAGAGCGTACATTAAAGCGAATACGAATGAATCATACCTGGCCTGGTATAACTAAAGACGTGGAAAAATATATTGCTAAATGTGATTTTTGTCAAAAAAATAAATTAAAGCTTAAACCAAGGGCACCCCTTGTACTGACAGACACTCCCGATAAGCCTTTTGAAAAATGCGCACTTGATATTGTAGGACCACTGACGATAACGAATGCAGGAAATAAATATATATTAACATTCCAAGACTGTCTAACGAAATTCAGTAAAGCAATACCAATATCGAATCAAGAAGCCACAACAATTACCAAGGAATTTGTTATAAAAATAGTATTTGAACATGAAATTCCAGAGAAATTATTGACCGATCAAGGAAAAAATTTTGTAAGCGAAATGTTTAAAGACGTATGCAAGCTATTAAAAATCGAGAAAATACAAACAACCGCTTATCACCCCGAAAGCAATGGAGCTCTCAAGCGTTCGCACCGAACTCTAGCCGAATACCTTCGTCATTATATTAATGAAGATCAAACGGACTGGGACGAATGGATACCATATGCTATGTTTACGTTCAATATGACGCCACATACAGCTACGGGATATACACCGTTCGAACTCGTATATGGACATCCAGCTACTCTACCGTCAGCCGTAGCACACCCACCAAAACCGTCGTATACTTTCGACAACTACACACAAGAATTGAAACAAAGACTACGAGCAACAAATCAAATCGCTAAAGAACGATTAAAAGAAGAAAAGCGGAAATCAAAAGAATATCACGATAAAAAATCCAAAGAAATTAAATTCAAAATAGGGGACAAAGTTCTATTATACGACGAAACGCTTCGCCGCGGACGATCTAAAAAATTAGACGCCCTATGGACCGGCCCATATACAATATTACAGAAAAACTCAGATGTAAATTACACGATAAAAATGGGTCGAAGGAAATTATGTACGCACGCAAATAGACTAAAAACGTATATAAGCGCATAGAATTATAAAAATATGTACAAATAAATAAAGAAAAAGTAGAAGTAATAAAAGAAAGAAAACTCACCAGTTGAAGAAGGAAAAATCCAACAGGCGAAACACTTAAACTATTTAAAAAAGCACTTAATTAGAAAAAACACTAAAACTACACTAAAACTAAAAGCACTTAAATAATTAAAACGAAAAAGTATAAAATTAGTCTACTTGATTAATGTCCTCGTCATCAGAGTCGCGAGGAGCGCGACGCGCGACGGGAGGCCCACGCACGAAAACCTCTCCCTCGTACTCAAATTCGGAGTCGCCAGAACCGTCGGAAGAATATTCAAATTCCTCGACATTAAATACATTAGAATCGGGAATGAGAAGTGCAGAAATGACGGTATCGGCAAGCGCCCGAACGAGGTTGTCCACCTCAAGATCGGACCCATTGTCAGCATCGCCGGTATCACTGGAAGTAAGATCGGCGATAACTAAGCCGACGACCTCCCGGACAAGATCGTCAAGAGTGCCGGGAGATTCCGCATTTTCCATGAAAGATTCCTCCATCCCGGCAGGAACACCATCGGAAACCACGCCGTTTCCAGTAGGAGGATCCTCGAAATCCCCCTCATTTTCTGCAGGAGGACCCCCAAAGTCATCTCCCACGGGAAGATCCGCAAAAAGAGGAGGGACAGCATCCTCCTCAGCACCATCCTCCTCGAAACCATCTTGCACACTCTCCTCGACACCCCAAATGTTTCCATAAAAAGCAACCATATCGACAAAACTATCGAAAAGCGCACGAACCGTACAAGTCGACAGACAAGGCACTACTGAAAACGCACTCGGCAACAGCAACGAGAAGAGATCTCAAAAACGCTGACAAATTAAAAAATAGACTTCAGAGAATTGTTATATGATAAAAATAAGGACGAGAAGAACTGATAGAAAATAATACCATAAGCGAAATACGAACAGGTGCGAGATAACCGCAGCGCAACGATGCACAGCATCCAGCTACTCTTAGATTAAAAAACTTTATAACGAAAACTTAACAGAACAAAAATAATAAAATAAATACTTTAAAAAGGATAAATAAAATAATAAATAATCTTGTATCACGTTACAGAATGATACTGTGGACGACATTATGTCTCGCAGAAGAACCTAACGAAACGAAAATGTTATATGAAATCGAAAACTTCACTCATCACCCAGGAATATATTTCGAGAAACTAGGAAAATTACATCAAGTGGAATCATCCTGGAAATTAGTCATCAAAATAAATATTACAACGTTTACGAGAAGGTTAGCACAACTAGAAATATATATTAAAAAAACAAAAAATCTATGCAAGATAATAGCAGTCGCGAAAAGAGAAACATGTGAAAATTTCAATGCTATGGTAGAAAAAGAATATCAAAGGACGAACCGTCTAATAAAAAGAATAATTTCTATATATAAACAACCAACAATACAGAAAAGAGGAATAATTGACGGAATAGGCTCAGTTGCCAAATCATTATTTGGAACTATGGACGCTAATGACAAAAAACTAATAAATGAACAGTTGACGATGCTACATGACGCACAACAAGTAACGCAACATTCAATAAAAAATCAAATTAAAATAATGCACGCAACTATAGCTCACATTGACGAGACAGAAAAAACGATACAAAATAACGAATACCTCCTCGCAAATACAACAAAAATTCTAAGAACAGAATTGTTAGAAAGCGAACGACAAAGTAACATACATGAAAACTTTATAATAATCAATGCGATATTAGCAGATTTAACACGCGATACCGAGGATATATTAGAATATCTAACTACAGTAAAAAAAGGAATTATGCACCCTCGATTAACGCCTATTGATCAAATAATAGAAGGCCTTAAAGATGCGAATTTTCAATTACCAGAGGGACTTTACTTTCCATTTAGAGTAAAAAAGGAAGAATGGCCAACAATTGAAAAATCCGCGACCATAAGCGCGTATTGCGATACTGAAAATATTTATACCATTCTACGATTTCCTTTAACTTCACTACCAAAATATGAGATAATAAAAGTAATTCCATTACCCACTCCAAATCACGATAACATTTTTACCCTTATAGATGTCGTTAATCCCCTTATAGCTATCGATACGGAACGACATACATATATAATACTTAATAATAATGAATTGCGAAAATGTACAGAAATCAACAGCGAATACTTGTGTACACGAAACTATCCAATATATCGCGTGGATACAAATTCTATTTGTAAAATAAAAACTTACTTAGAAATTAAGGATTATTATAAAGATTGCAAGATTAAAAATATAACGTCAAATCATAGCATTTGGATAGCATTAAGTAACTCGTGGATATATTCAGCAGCAAATAAGCAAATAATTACTATACAATGTAAAGACCACGGAGAAATAAAGGAAACGATTGAAAAAACTGGCAGAATTAAATTAAAAAATAACTGCAAACTCGTAACAGAAAATACTATAATAAAATCGCAAAAGAGAACTTATGAAGCAAAGATAGAGTCATACTTGCCTCAGTATAATATCTCATTACTACGAGATAATATAAGTTCCGAGAATAATACAAACGGAATACGAGAAATAAAATTAAAAGAGATTAGTCAAAATCCTTCAAAAATGAAAGAATTAAACAAACAACTAGACGAAATAAAAGAGGATCTAAACAAAAATCAAAGCTCTAATTTTCAATCGTCACACTTTATTTACCCAATGGCAACAAGCGGGACCACATTGTTAATAATAATAGCTATAATAATAGTTGGAATAATAATTTGGAAGAAAAAACGAAGCAAGTCAGTGAAACGTGTAACATTAAATGTAAACGCAGAAGATGAATTTCAATTACCTAGATCTATCCTTAGTCGTAGCAATAGTACACGTTTCTAAAATGGGAATTTTATAGATGCATAAAGTAGAAAAACTCTGTACCTTCGTTTTTCTTTCCAACGAGGGAGGGATGTTGTAGCTCAGAAGCTACCACAGTGCAAGCTTGCATTTTCGACTGCATAGCAACGATCACGCCATGGGCGAGCGGAAATGCAAGATTGCTGAGATATAGAAATTAATCCGTGAGACCGTGCACGACTGACACAGCATTAACCAAATATGGTTCTATTAAGAAGTATCACCCCACCTAAATTCCTGACAAATGGCACTATAAAAGCGCCCGCCTAATCGCCACTCGCGGGAGAATCGAGAGAATCATTAACGAGCTAATAACGGATCCCTAACGGGAAAATCCATAAAGAAATCTATAACGAAACTATCAAGAATATCAAAATCAAAATTATCACTGTGTCAATCGCGACACGGAAATTATCGTCGAACGCGGACGCGTTCTGTAAGAAGAAATTGTAACGAACCTTCGAAATATAAGTGTAAGTGATATCTAGCTAACGTGTTGATTGCTGAACCTGGAAGATTTCCTATCTGCACTCCTTGAGTTCTAATTCTTAAGGCGAAACGAATCCCAAAAAATTCCTTGTTGCGTCGAAAAGCACAACATGGCAACAGAATCATTTAGAATTTTGCAGTAGATCTAAAGCCAACTGTATTTACATTAAGCTTATATTTTGACGGCAAATCCTACCTTTCATTAATTGATACCGAACTGATGACAGAAACCGACCAGAATCTGTTGTGTCGTAACAGATCCTGTTTTGTTTCTCTCGTTAATGTATTGCCGTTATGAGGTAAGTTTATTTCATTTATAACATGTACGTATATAATAGACCAAAAAGTAATAATAGTTTAAAACGGTATAATCAAGGATGTCCTAGAAAATATCATAACATATAAAATGTCCTGGATTCTACCGATGAATTATATGTATGTACGTACATCATGAATGTACGTACATAATGTCCTTAGAACTGCCAATAACATAGAAGAGTATAATCCGGGATGTCTTGGAAAACACCGCTGCATATAGAATGTCCTGAAATCTACCGATATATTGCATGTTCATACAAAAAATGTATGTACAATCATAATGTACGTACATAGTATCCTGAAAAGTGCCATTAACTCAAAATGGTGCATTCTAGGACGTCCCGGAATCCACCGTTTGACATAAAAGTTTCCCAGGACCGTCGTGGAATACACCAAATGTCCCCAAAACTGCCACAGGATATAAAAAAACGTCTTGGAACATATAATAGACTCATAAATATAGGAAAGCGAAAAATTTATGCGTTATGTCTTACATCATAGGGTGTGATCCACTAGATGTTGCGTATGCTTCGGAATGCTTCAAGTATGGTCCACTAAACGCTTCAAAGTATTCACAGCAATAGATTTAATATCATAACTACATGAATTTCTCTTTTTAGCATGTTTCAAACGCTTCAGCTGGAAAAGTAGTACGGCTCAAGCGAAATTTTGAAGATGCAAAAAAGCGCAAAATGTATCTTAACCTAATCTATGTTCTATGGTTCTGTGGATTGATTGTCGTTTGCTGTTATAAGAAAAAAAAATTAATATTAAAAGAAAATGTCGACTATACAATTAATAGATGTAAATACCGGCATTACTCACACCTTAGACGTTTCCGAAGAAGATGCAAAAAAGGCTAATGAAGATAAATATATATAATATGATATAACCTACGTAAATTTGTAACTTGGAGAAAGATTGTCAATAACTGGTGAGATAGTTCGATTGACAGCACGTAAAACTCAATTTTAAAAAAATAATAACGTAATTGGAGAGTAAAGAGAGAATTTCTGACTTGATAAAAATTTAATTTTTTTTAAATTTATTTATTTAATTTTTTAAACAGATTTGTTGTTTGCAACTCAACTTTGGCAAAATTATCAAGCATCACTCAAGCAGACTCAGCAGCAAGCTGAGCTAGTTGCAAAACCAGGTAATACATGACATAAGTTCTGAAATAGATATTTATGTTATAAATTAATATTTATAATATAAGCTTATCACTTTTTATAATTTTATATATAGAAAAATATTGCTAAGTTATTTTATATTTATTGATATAAATATTTATTGATAAGACAAGAGTCACGTAATCCAAATGAAGACAGAAGAGTTATCAATAGAAGAATCTTCAAGTCTTTCTTCTTCTGAAGATAAAAGTATAATCAACATAGCACGCCTCACTTGAGGAATGTTGCGATATGTATACAACATCGTGCGGATATCATGATACATATGCAACATCACTCTAATGGCATGTACTGTGTATTATCATTGTGCTTTAAAAAAAAAAAAAATTATTTTAAAATTACAAGAAGATAAAAGCAGTTAATTAACATTTTGTTTTGTATTTTCCATGGCCACATCAGGCAATACTTTTACTTCTTACATTATATATGCAGCATGAGCACGAAATTAATAAAATTGTCGAGGAATTGGAGAAAGCAGCGAAATCCCTGGGACTACAGATGAACGAGAATAAAACAAAGATCATGTGCCAAAGCAGGAAGTCCAAAAAATCCAGACGGAGTATCACAATAAAAAATTGCGAGAAAGTGGAGGAGTTCAAATATTTTTGGATCCATCCTAACAGCAGAAAATGACGAAGCAAGGGATGTTAAAGAGAGAGTCAGAGCAGCGAACAAACCGTACTTCTCTTTGCTGCCAGCATTGAAGTCGAGAAAATCAAAGAAAAACAAAGATCCTATTGTATAAGACTCTGATACGTAGCGTTATTACGTATGGGTCAGAGGCTTGGACTTTGGCATGGAAAATAATGGATATTTTGGACTATGCTCTGCTTTAAGAGGAGCGCGTATTGCTACTAATCATTGAGGCACTACCATCCCCGCCGTTGGATTTCCCATAATAATTTATGATATAATAATATAATACATAATTTATGATATGATATATATTATGATATATAATTTATGATATAAGTAGTTATACTATGAGAGTTCTAACGCATCGTGGGTGGTCCTCTTATCTTATCTTTGTTTATAAACATATCAGATTATAACTTTTTTTGTTTATAAACATATCAGATTACAACTTTTTGTTTATAAACATATTAGATAACGGCGGGTATCAGATTACAGCGGTTTCCTTTTGATATCGCCGATGTTTTGACTATCGTAGATAATTGTTTATAAACATATCAGATAACAGCGGTATCATATAACGCGGTGGGCATAATGCCGCTATCAGGGCCCCTCGGTATCCCCCTAATTTCCAGGAAGAATCCTTTTGATATCGCCGATATTTTGACTATTGTGGATAATTGTTTAGAAACATATCAGAACCTGCACGAACCTGCACTGACATGCGCAGTACCCCCTCCCCATTATTTCCAGTTTGATATCGCCGCAGGAATTTTGATATCGCCGATATTTTGACTATTGTGGATAATTGTTTAGAAACATATCAGAACCTGCACGAACCTGCACGGACCTGCACAGACCTGCACGGATCTGCACGGACCTGCACAGACCTGCACGGACCTGTCTCATTAATGAGAAGACTAAACAAAATCCGCTCTGATTCTACCTCTTTTGAGCGCCGATATCTGGCTGCTAATGTTATGATATCGGGGTTGACTTGTACAAACTTGCAAGCTATCCTTTGATAAGTAGCGGCGACTCCGCGAAGCCACCCCCTAGCGATCATCATATTATTCTTCCAGGAAGTCTCTTTTTGATAATCTGTGTATAGTGTTTACAATATTTCCATGCAACATGTGTGTTCATTAAGTACACGTTTATGGTAATATAAAGTGCGGACAATGACATTCTTAGTCAGTTTAATATCCGGACTGAGGAATAAAACTTCTTTTGCTCAATTCGTTGCAAGAGAGTTAATATGGACAGCATAAAGGATTTTGTTCACCGAAAATCGGTCGAGCGTCAAGGATATCGTCCTCTGACTCCACCGAATTCAGCGCCATCGTCGTCAACGTCGCGGCCATGGGAAAAAATGCGAGATGTACCAACAAAGCTTTTTACGCAACCGAAAGAAAGAATTCAAGATTTTGTTCAGCGAAAGAAAGAAGGAATTGAAGATTATGTTCATCGAAAATCGGTCGAGCGTCAAGGATATCCTCTGACTCCACCGAATTCAACGCCATCGTCGTCAACGTCGCGGCCATGGGAAAGAATGCGAGATGTACCAACGAAGCTCTTTACGCAACCGAAAGAAAGAATTCAAGATTTTGTTCAGCGAAAGAAAGAAGGAATTGAAGATTATGTTCATCGAAAATCAATCGAGCGTCAAGGATATCGTCCTCTGACTCCATCGAATTCACCATCATCATCATCATCATCATCATCATCATCATCATCATCATTATCGTCATCATCATCAACATTATCGACGACGTTGTCAAAGTAATAAGGTATATTTGTTTTTATTTATAGATGTATGTTCAATATTAACAAAATTTAAGTATTTTATTCTCTGTTTTTTAGAAAATGAGCCGCAGCTGTAAACCACACCATCGGAAGCTGTACCATCGGGGGGTTACAATTTAAAAAATATAATTTAGTGTATTATGTAAATGTGTTATTAAAATAAAATCTTAAAAAATTGTTATATTTATTAATTATGTGTAGAACTATACAAACTACGAGCGATAGATGAAATGGAACGTATTAGAAAGGAAACGGAGCGAGAAAATAATCACATCATGAATTAGATTTAAAAACTTTTTTATTTGTTCTTACATATTCTTTTCTCTTACATACTAAAAATTAGAGCCAACAGCTCGCAATCGACGAGGTGATCCTTCTCGAAAGCATCGCTGGCGCGGATCGCGTTCGATATCTCGTTGGTATCCGTTAACGAAGAAGCGATGTGTGAAAACTGTGTAAACTTTGGTATCAACCGTCTCGATTATGTTCGATAATGATTTGAACGTTAAATCGATGCATGGATCCAGAGTAAACATAAACATCAACGTCGATTCAGTCAGCGACAAACATACGTTCGATGATTCGAGACGTATGATTTTAATACCGTTGATCGCAGAAGCGCGGATCGTTAGCGGTCCAGCGTTTATAACGGCGTCTTTACGGCTGTTCCAAAGTAAATTTTGAATATTCCATCGTTGCTCGTAGAGTCCCTTCCACGTTTCGAGAGACAATATCAGTTCGTTTCCACGATGATCTCCTATGGCAATCTCCACGTAACTCTGCGAACCCACATTGATTCCAATTTCAAGATACTTGTATCCCGTTGCCGTCAGTGCGTATCGTCTGCTGAGTATGCGCTGAATCCAATTGACCGCTCTTTTTTCGTCGAAAGATCGACTTCTAAAGAGAAAGGTTTTATAAAATATATAAAAATAAATACAAATATATATATAAAAATAGGAAACTTTATATTTACTCGTTACACTTTTTCTTCTTATTTTCTTGCGACGGAATTTCCTCATGCTGAAGCGGCACGTAATAATTCATACGTTTCACACTGCTTCCTTCAGCGGCATACATTTTTCTCACGATGAAGAGGTTCGTTTCGTACGAGCGGTCGATGCAATACTGATCGCGTGAAACTAATTGATGTGATTCACCCTTTTTCAAGAGGAGAGGGGGAAATGTTTAAGGAAACTTGTCGAAACCTGTTAAGATTAGAGAAGAGGGGATAACTGCGCACATACATGAATCACCTTTTTTGAGAGGGAGAAATGTTTATCGAAACGTGTCGAAACCTGAAAAGACGTTGAAAGAAACATCGAGAAACATCTTACATACATCCAACATACATCTAACATACATCAAGTAGTTATTAAACGAACATCTAACATACATCAAGTGGTTAATAACAAAACATCTCACATACATCCAACATACATCTAACATACATCAAGTAGTTATTAAACGAACATCTAACATACATCAAGTGGTTAATAACATACATCTAACATACATCGAGAAATGTCAAGTGGTTAATAACATACATCTGACAAACGTCGAGAAACGTAAAATAATGTCAATATGAAGTAAATAATGTTTCGAAATGGGGAAGGATAAAAAAAATGACGATATATGCGTAAATAGTATGCGTTTATTTTTTATGGTGATGCCACCAATTAAATAGTTTGAATACATTTTGCATGGCACAATTGGATACATGTTTATGACAACGCAAAGTATGTGTAGCGTCCATATTTTTCAGCGATTCCACGTCTTCGTAGTGCACGTCGAGGCTCTCGATGTAGATATCGTCTTTCGCATCGTCCAGGAGCAAATCCCGCAGCCATTCTCCTTTCTCGAGTCCCTTTACGTATACGATGGGTGAGTTTTCGCTCTCCGTCACATCCCGCAACGCCTTTGTAATCATGTCTCTAGCCGTGAAGTACGGAATCGTTCCGTGCTCATCACGCCAATGCAATCCATGATGTTTCGCCTCCAACCAGGATACGTGTTTTCTATCCGCCTTGCTGAGAAAATACCATGGCTCGGAGCTTCCAAAGATATAATGAATGAGAATAAATCCCTCTCTGAGAGCGGCAAACTCCTTCACGACGAAGGAGTTTCTGCCGACGACGTAACCTTGCAGATCAACGAACGTTGGCGTGGACATGGTTAACGCTGGCATGTCGAGGAGCGAACTGCGGGAGGATCGCAAAATGTCGTAGATTTTATACCGCTCCCCTCTCCAACGTTGCATGATTTTGATCTACGGGTGATTCAATTGAGTTATCGATCACATCTTCCCCGCGATCAAAAATTGAGTAGTTTATTTCGCCGACGGTGCGTCCATGCAGATCCACGACGTAATCTTTCAGATTTATTATGTCTTCACCGCGATGAAAAATTGGGAAGTATATTTCGCCAACGGTGCGTCCATTACGCAGATCCACGACGTAACTTTTCAGATCCACGTACGTTGGCGCGGACATGGTTGACGCTGACATGTCGAGGAGCGAACTGTGGGAGGATCGCGGAATATCGTAGATTTTTATACCGCTCCCCCTCTCCAACGTCGCATTTAGGTGATTTTGCGAACAATGTTGATCAATGGGTTGTACTGAACCACGCGATCGTGTATGATGAGGCAATAGGCGGTAGTATTCGCCGGTACGTTCTCCTTACACTCGAATTCCAATCTCACATCCACGGTTGCGCTCTTGACCGACTCGTTTTGTCGAGAACAGTCGATAATCACGAACGGACCGAAACATTTGAATGTTGTGACAGTGAGACTCGGTTCGAGATAATCGTATCCATAGTAGCCTTTGCAGAAACGCGCGTACATGTCGTACAGAATCGCCCATTTCTTCTTATCAAAATCCAGATTCATATCGTCGTACGGATAATACTTAGAGTTCAAATAGAGTTTCACGTTGCTCAATTTACAGTCGTCGAATCGGCTCGCATCCTCGGACATGACATTCTTCCGACCTGTCTGCAGAGCGAATATAACGTATCGCGGTTTCTCGAGCTGTGATGCGGTCTTGATGGCCCACGAATGCTTTGTTGTGCTCTGCAGTAGCGGAAACTCGTACAGATCCCACGAGCGAAAAGCCATGGTGATGTATCATCCGCTTTCCAAGGAACGCAGCATCGACAGCTTATTTATCTCGTTCAGTAACACATGCGGCATTCGCCATTGTATCTTAAATAATTCAATCTCGGGATTCATCGCCGAATTTCCCACCAGGCAATTGTTATCGTTGCGAGCTCGAATCATAATCAACTCGTGACGAGCGTTGATAACCACGCGTCTGTAATCCTCGCAAAATCCCAGTATCATGTAGAGCGGTACGCAGAAATTAAAGTATCCTTCCGCGCTACTCTGCGTATCCCAGCCGGCGTTCCTCAGAATCACGCTTTTATCGGACGATACCGTTACATAGTTCTTGAGCAAGCTGGTTATTCCAACGTTTCTGTTGCGATCAATCTCCACACTGTCGAGTTCGTATCGAATCTCGTCGAACATGAACGCGACGCAGTTGTGCGCCAGTACGACAGTAGATCCCGCGATTTCATTCTTTATCGTTAGTTTTCCCTCGATGTATAGAAAACTTTCGTACGGCAACGTGTATAGATCCTGTTGTTGTATGGGTATTCTTATCTCGTCGCTGTGTCCAAACGTCGTATTAGCGTACGGATTGTACGTGTGAGTCTCGCGCTTGATGATGCGATCGTCGAAGACCGGCTCGTCCCCGATGTTGAGAATGTCCGTCATCGTTAGATGTTTCGTACCGCGAATCCCAAAGATTTTAAAAATGCAACGTTCGACGCGCTGAGTTTCTTTCCCTCGGATGATCGGATATTATCGAGAGCCGTTGTGACTTTATCTCTCGCGTGCCTCGAACCGTTCAACACAAGCATCTCACATACGTTCGCGATAACGTCGACACTTTCGCACGTGCAATCTGACGGTAATCTCCTCTCCTCGAAAGTCGAGCAATCGTCCGTGCTGGTCGGCGACGCGTATCGCCAGATCCGTAATGCTCCGTACGATGACTGGCAGGTAAATGATCTGTGACGGCCTTTCCGATATCTTATATCCTGGTGGCACGTTCGGTGAAAATTCGTGTATCGTGTGCACGCGTTTGTTGTTGCTGTACGCGCCCGCGGTCACGTTGCACTCTATGCGGATAATATTCACATTCATAAGGTTGATCGGCATGTCCGATGTGTGCCATTTTCGCGGTTGCAATATACGATTCGAAGCGAATCCCAGCAGCGATCCTATGTTGTTGGGCTTACTAAAGTTCACTCTGTAGTCGCATTTAATCTCGCTCCTCATCGTATTGTAATTAGCGCGCAGCGCTATCGGGTACTCTCCGACCTCGTCATCGTCGATTTGTTTCTTTTCTACTTTACGTTTAAATGCGCGTTTCAAAAACTCGTTAATGTCTTGCAGTTCGTACGATCCTTCGGGAATTGTAATTTCAGCGTCGTCATTGCCAAAGTAAAATTTATTGTTCGAGGCATTCACGTTCGCTATCGTATGGTAGGTCTCAAAGTCCATCAGACCGAGCTCGTAGTCGTCGTCACTCAAATCTATGGCTGGAGAGTAGTTTACCGCGAGGACGCTGCTCCGACCGCTCAGCGTGAGCGTCAACGACATGATGGAAAAACCGCTCGACTAACACTGAGTCCTCACAGTCGCTCGTCAGGCTTTAAATTCACACGTTCGGAGAAACTGTAGACACATCTGACCGCAGATGTTCTGATCGTAGATTTGATAGGGTGTGTGATTGTACTCTATCACACTGTTTCCGAAATAACACACTAGTTCTCTGGGAGGTCGAAGATTGCCAAAACTGTCGAAATATATAACACGTTCTCTCCTCTTAGCATATGCCACCCCATGAGTACCGGGACCTGTCGCGTCGTCCAGATTCACGATACCGCTCTCGTTTTGACGTGCACCGCCTGTTGGTAATGTGTCGCGCATGAAAACGCCTCTAAAGTATGGTATGCGCATATGTCTTGCCAGTAGAATTGCACGTTCGTTGTCGCACCCGCGGGCATTTCTAACGCCTCCTAGACGTTTTTTTTTCCTCTTTACAACACCTTGTCCGCGCTTGTACGGGCCGAGATACAGTCCCCGTCCGTATTTGTACGGAGCGAGATAGAGTCCACGACCTTCCATCGTGCGGTTGTGACGTTGCAGCTCCTCGAGTTGACGTCGCGTGGCTTTGCTGTCATTCACCGCTTTTGCCACACCGGCAGCTCCACCGATCAAGGATCCGAGTGCACCCAACATCGGTAGAATTGGCAGTACACCTCCGCGTTTCGCTATGGGAAGTACCCGTTTTTTCTTCATATTCTTCGTCTTCTTCTTCATACCCATACCGATCTTCGTCTTGACTTTCATCGCCGCCCAGACAACCGTGGCGGCAGCTCTCTCACCCAGCGAGGAATCTCCCGCGACGCTGCGTTTTCGCGCTTTCTCGGCGAGTACTCTGTCAGACGCGTGTTTCTCGATGAGACTATTGCTCCGAGAATACGCTATGTCGTGCTCGCGGCACGCCGCGTCCAGTGGATTTATGCCTCGATCACCTCTCGCCAAACGTTTCTCCAAATGAGTTCCCGGGCCGCAAAACTGATAGCCTAGGATGTGTAGTTCGAAGGGAAGCGCGTTTATCGCGCGATTGAGCAGACTGCCGCCAACTTTTACGCTAGACGTCGCTGATGACATTCGTCGCAATCCTTGATCAGCGGCGGTGGACCGTCGATGTGCGTTCGCTGAGACGGTAGATTGTAATGCTCCAGGCAATGATGGTACTGCTGAACTTCCGGATCTGCTTTGATATGCTCCGGAAGTTTATCCCACACATAATCTACGTGATCGTAAAACTGCCGTAACAGAACGATCTTCGGCACATACTCCAACTGTTTGGCTGTTAAACCGTATATATCACTGTTATCCGACAAAAACAGAAACATTTCTGAGCGATTTGCGGTTCCGCGCGGTTATAAATAGGTGCGTCCTTTCTACTCGGAAGCGCAGAGAGAAATGAAATTCGTGCGACAGCCGCTGACGATACGTGTCACGAACTGTGACGACAAACTGCTGGCGATGGGAAACAACGCGAAGAAACGCAAACACGGTGCGATGCTACCGACCACTATACGCGCGATCATCTGCGGCCCCTCGAATTTGCGGTAAAACCAACGTTCTGATAAGCTTGCTGGAAAGTCCACACGATGTGCGTTTCGAGAACGTGTACGTGTGCTCGAAGTCACTGCAGCAACCAAAGTATCGATATCTGGAGAAACTGTTGACATCGATCGACGAAATAGGCTGCTTTACGTTCTCCAATAACAGTGACGTCATTCCACCGAGCGAGGCGCTGCCAAACTCGATTTTTGTTTTCGATGACGTCGCGTGCGACAAGCAAGATACTGTGAGAGAATACTTCTCGATGGGCAGGCACTCGAATGTCGACTGTTTCTATCTCTGTCAGACGTATGCGAGAATACCCAAACATCTGATACGCGATAACGCAAACTTGCTGATCCTGTTCAAACAGGATGGGACCAATTTGAAACATGTTTACAACGATCACGTGAATACCGACATGTCGTACAGGGATTTCAGCGCGTTTTGTCACGATTGTTGACAGCCCGAGTACGGATTCGTTGTGATAGACAAGGACAGTTCGCTCACGAATGGACGATATCGAAAAGGATTTAACATGTTCGCGATACCGTAAAACGATCAGTCGTCGTCGGTACCTTGTTGAGGTAAAACATGGCTGAGAGCAACGATACTCGTGAGCGCGAGAAGATCGCGAGAAAGATTGAGAAGACGAGTGAATCGATCCGCAAGAAACATCGCGCCTTGAAGACCGGCAGGATCGAAGACGATATTGCGGTGAAGACACGCTTCAAACCAATTATCGAGCCTCTGCAAAAGATTGTTGAAAATTCTGACATGCGCGTGATAAAGAAAGAACCGCGTGACGACGGTGAAACGTTAACCGTCCAGAAGCGTGAGGAGGATGCGAAGACAAAGAGGAAACGAGTGTCGGATCGCGCCGCATCGACACCGTATAAAACCTTTCGATTGAGCCTCCGCTGGACATATCACCGATATCGACGACAACACCAACCGCGACGACAAGTGGTACAATCACCCGAATTGCTCGCGAGCAACGAGAATGTTTTTGAGACCATGGATAATTCGCTGGTGACGACCATTCGAAAGCAGTTGCAAACGTCGGAGGAGGACCAAGACACGTTGCGCAATAACTTGGGACCGCTGAGTCAAAAGTACATCGAAGCCGTTCTGAACGACGATCGAAAGAGCGGTTTAGATAACGTGTACGGTGTTCGTCTGAGCAGCGATGGAATGATGCTCGGTAATAAACACATTGACGTAGATAACGATGACAACATAATTATCGATAGCGTGCGATACGTCGGTACACCCGGTCTTTACGAGCTGATATTCAAGAAATTGCCCGATGATGCCGTCTATACGGAGCAAGATGCGCAAAAGTACAAGAGCATACTGCTGACGACGAACGCGCACAGGTACAATTACGATGCGCATGGTCGAATAAAGGGCAACAGAGGATACAAGTACAAATATATAATCGCACCGTTACTATCGATCGAGTCCAAATCTGGAGAAGGATTACCTCGCGCTATGACGTTGAACGACAACGCGATCGATTACGTGCACTGGGACGATCCCAACGAGCTGGTGGATCGTCTACGGTTGCTCGACGCTTCGCACCGAGCCGGTCATAACGCTCACGACAACGAGATACTGTCCATCATCGAGGAACTTCGCGAGGCTGGTATCATTATAAATTAATCGGAGTATCGTCGAAACGAACCAGTCGATCGACGTCACTTGCATCGAAAAAATGTCCGTCAATAAATTTGGATTGTTTGATCGGAGAAACGATTCATTCGACAACGGTGGCCGGAAGAACGGACTGGTGAGAAGTTACGTGCGGCATAACGCTCTGTGCCGTGTCGGTACGACGTTTGACGCAAAATCGCGCAAGATTCGTCGCGTAGCACAATCGGAGGCTGACGATGACGCGGCTAACAAACTGTACGTGGAACAGTGCGTTAAAATTTGAGAGACGAATTTGTCGAGAGACTGATTACGTTCGAGAAGGACGTGCACGCGTTACGAAATGCGATAAGCGACGCAACCACCGAGTCGAAAAGAAAGAACAAAGTTAAATCTTCGCACGTGCCAGTGATCGATGATCGTACCGTCGAAACATGAGTGTCAGTTCGGAGAGGCGACGACTCGTCGAGGAACTGCATGCTCCGGCGAGAAGAAATTTTCCACGAAGACGCGTCATAGTACGAGGATACGATGACTTGTGGCAGGCAGATATCGTCGAGATGCAGCCGTATTCGCGTTTCAACAGAGGCTACCGCTACATACTCACGGTCATCGACGTGTTGAGTAAATACGCGTGGGCCGTGCCGCTCAAGAGCAAAAGCGGAAGCGAGACGGTCGAAGCTATCGCCAAGATAATTCGAGAGAGATGTCCGAAAAATTTGCAGACTGACAAGGGAAAGGAGTTTTACAACGCTGAAGTGCAACGACTCGTGAAGAAACACAACATCAATCATTACTCCACGTATTCGGTATTGAAGGCATCGGTCGTCGAGCGATTCAATCGCACGCTCAAGAACGATATGTGGAAGATGTTTACGCTCAATGGAAACTACAAATGGATCGACGCGCTGCCACGTCTCGTATCAGATTACAACTCGCGAAAACATCGAACGATCGGTATGCGACCCGCCGACGTTACGCCCGCGATCGCCGAAAGACTCTTGGCTACGGTGTACAGCGCGATAAAGATTGCAGAACCGGCAAAGTTCAAAGTAGGCGATTCGGTGCGCGTGAGCAAGTACAAGACCATTTTCGAGAAAGGATACATGCCAAATTGGACTACCGAGGTGTTTAAAATCGTTAAAGTGCAGCGCACTAATCCCGCGACATATCTGCTCGAGGACTATCGCGGAAAATCTATCGCTGGAGCGTTCTACGAGCACGAGTTGCATCGCGCGGCCGATCCCGACGTGTATCTCGTGGAGAAGGTACTGCGCGAGAAGGAGAGGTGACGAGGTTTAGGTGAAATGGCTAGGATTCGATGGATCGCACAATTCGTGGATACATAAAGAAAATGTGATTTAATTTTCGTTTATTCATTTTAAACATATATAAAATGTATGCAATATATAACAATATAAAATGTATACAATATATAACAATATGAAATGTATACAATATATAAAATATATGAGATATATGAGATATACAAAAGTGATTATTAATGTCCCTTACGTAGTAATATTACAAAGGTATAACAATATAAAATGATGTGTAAAAAAATACAAATGTGATTATTAATATCCCTTACGTAGTAATATTACAAAGGTATAACAATATAAAATGATGTGTAAAAAAATACAAAAGTGATTATTAATATCCCTTAGTATCCCTAGCGTAGTAATATATTACAAAGGTATTCTATAATGCCCCCATGGCAGAGTATCGGTCGATTCTGGTACGATATACCGCTTGTCGTCGTACGGACTCAGAGCGATTTTCTTTTCGGACACTGTATAAACTTCGTGCAGCTTGGATCTTATGCACGATTGCTGCCGCGTCATTTCAATCTCATCGTTGAGACACCGCGTGTAATCGTCGAACGTTATCGTTCGCGCTACAACGTTACTTTTGACGCCTTTCGCCTTTTTGGTGTCCTTCTTTTCATCTACTCGCAAAGCGTACATCTTCGCTCTGAGCCCGACGAATTCTATCATTATTGCGCCATTATTTTCATCCTTCATTAATCCCGGCACCTTCTTGTTCGCAAGCGGTATACCGTACACATTATCAGCGGGATAATCACTCGAGTCGAATCTGTCTATATCGCGTTTCATATGCGTGTAAATATCCTCGCACTCGATATGGTAAATTAGACTGTCAGTGTCGGTGTACATTATTTTACACGTATCTTGATGATATAAAGATTGCATGTACTCATGGTGAAAATCGTACAAACAGACCTTTGATATGTCGAGGATGCACATACCCACATAAATCGGTTTGTCGAATACCACCTCGAGTTTACGCATCTCGGTAGCGATCAGATTTTCGGAAAAAATGCTTCGACTGTGGAAATTCGGTTTCGCGATCAGAGCTTCCACGCCGTAGCGTCCATCCCATTTCGTTAATAATTTCACATCGACGTGATTACGAACATTTTCCATAGTTTTACCGAATACAGCGTTGTTCATTAATTTATACAAGTTTTTTTCGAAATCATTTTTTGCGAGTGTTCTAAATTTTGTATTCAATTCGATGTATTTACGGAGCCATGTGGATTGTGTGAATTGTAGCACGCGATGAATTTTCATGACGCGAAGACCGTAACGTGTACACTGCTGCAGGTTACGATAATGTATGATGTATAATGTATGCAGAAACGATAACGTATCGTTTCTTGTCATATAACGTTGCAAGTAGCTTATCTTGCCGCTTGCCGGGCGGCTTATCGCGCGCCGGACAGAAAGGTAGGTCAGTGTGTCTGTCGTGAAGATGTTGCGGATACTTGAGATCGACCTCGAGAATGTAACCCGTGGGCGAATCCTGAGCGATCGCGCTGTAATCAAAATTTGCTGCATCGTCGACCCATTGAAAATTGGCGTAGGGTAACGGCTGACACATCGCCCAACCGTACAGATTATTAACATCAAAGTACATTAAATATGAGGAAGGTTTCGATGGATCGTACGACTGCATGTACTTGTTGTTGGCTCGAGCATATCTATTGGAACATTGGCTCAGACCGCCGCGTATACCGCGCTCGATAAACATAACCATGTCAATGTCTGTGAGCAATTCGAATTTGACGCGTGTATGTTTCAACATGGCGTCCCATGTAAAACCTGGTAAGGTGTAGTATGCGGGATCGAGTCCGTAACTCGTGACGCAACTATCACGAAAATTTTCAAATATATCAGCCAACAAGAAGACATCGGTTTTCAAATATAAATCGCTGTACTCGCCCAGGGTTCGAATGGAGAACCATTGCCAGACGTTCGCGGCGTGCGCGTAATCGCTCTCGGATACAGTGTCGCCGGTCAACGAGCTGTAAAATGATTCGCGCGGCGGTAGACATGTGTCATCCAATTTTTCGATGCAATCCACGTATTCGTATGGAAAGACACCTTTCCGCGTCAACAATTCGAAATCTTCGTTTGATAGATTTGTGAAATTTGAACGTAGAATTTTTAATTTATCTCGGCTGAGAAATGATGCCAATTTTTCGAGACTGGTGTTGAGAAATTTATATGAATCGATAAACCTTAATTTCATGTATTTTCGCGATTCGGATGTATCGTCTCCAACATATTTTGTGAAAGATATGTATTTCTCCTTAGTTATTGGAAGCAATTCTACATTTCCTTCGTACGCTGTAGCAATTTCCTTTATGATAAAATGTGTGTCGTAGCCTGATAAGTTGTGGAAGACTATGGGGATGGTATACGAATCTTTATAATTCAGATTACAGCGTGAATGCGCGGGACCTCTGTATCATCCGGTCAGGTGGCAATGATCGCGCACTTTTTCGTCATCTTGCGCGAACGGTTTCTCACATATGTGACAATGTGTAGCATTACGGTATGCTACCCATTGTTGATTCGATAATATTTCCATGAGGACATTCGCGGATAGAATACCTTTTACGCGATGCGCCAAATTTTTTAATTCCTCGGCGAACCATGCAATGCAATTCTTATCGCGATAACACCGATACACCGAGAATGATTCGTCGAACGAGCACCGCACGTAGTATGCAATGCTAAATGCCTGATGGTGGTGTTGATGCGCTGCCGAGTCCGTTTTTTCCAGCGTGCACTCTAGATCGGCGTACACTACAAACGGCATACGTTCCTTTCTACCATAATTTTTGAAACATAGCCACTTGTCGCTGTCGCTCGGTAATAGGATGGCACAATCGTTCATTTCCTGGCAATTGGTGCTATGGGCCTCCAATTTTTCGTTGGAATGAAAGTAGTGCAAGCATCTGAAAAAATGTTTATTATTTATATTAATCATTTATATGCATATTGCGCAAACTTGTATACGTACCGTTCGCAGAAGAATTTCTTGCCATTGTGTTTGCTCACTTGTGAGCTCACGAGACGGGACAAGTTCTTGATGGCAAAATGCCCTGTGTCACCGTCGTCTCCCTGCACGTACAGTAGGTTTACGTGCCTATCCATCTTCCGATCGGTGAGCCTTATCGGCAAAATCACCTTTTCTTCTTCTATTCCATAAACATTGATGGATATATCATTTAAACGTTCAAATTTTTTTATATCGCTCAATGTTACGGGAAAATCAATGTCTTTAATATTCAACACGGTCGCGTAGTGCGGATACGATGATTTCCTGTCCGCATCCCTTTCAGCCGGATATAGAGCAGCGACCACTGACCACGCGAAATATGCACAATCAGCCGACTACACGTTGATCACAGCTCTCTTGAGTTTTATCTCTTGTGGCAATTGGATGTGGCACCCCGCGTGCAATGGGTTATATTTATTCACATTAATTGTAAGATTAAGAATTCGCGACAACGCCCAGCCACTATCGCGTTCCTGGAATTCTTTGAGCGACGCCAGAGTAGGCTCGATAACGCGCTGTTCGTACCACTCGCGCAAATCGGATGTATTAAAAAGTTCGCAGTTACGCGTATTAATACTTTTGTTTGCGCGTTTGTCACCAGTAACAAATTCACCGTTGAAAATGGTGTTTACTTTAACGCTGTTGCGTACTCTTAAAATGTCTCGCACTCGCTCGAGCACTATGCCACCAGCGTCTTCCAAGAATTGACGCGGCTCGATGTAATCCGCGTTAATCACCGCACAGGTCAAAAGACGATTTTCAAACGCGATATCGATTTCTCGCCAAACGAGTTTCTCCGCGCTGTTATTCTCATAGTCACCACGACCGAAATGTATAAATCGTCTTTCCAGTTGATTTTTCACACCCGCGAGTCGCGCGATGCTCGCCACCAAAGATGGTCTGTGTCCGATCGAGAGCCGCGGACGCTTGACCCGACTTTGTTCTTCGAGCCGTTCCACGCACTCGTCGCATCGCTGAGCCCACGTGAAATAATCGCCCAAAGTTGCGACTCGACTGGATCCCTCCAGCAGTTCGCGTACTATTTGCTCCATTATAACTTTCTTATTTTCCGCTTGGATCTTTGCACAGAGACTGTCGGAGCACCTATTGAGGCACCGCACGCTTCCGGACCGATTTTATACCTTCGTTTGTCTCTTTCTAACACAGATTATCGCACTGCAAATTAGGGGAGGGGGGTACTGCGGAGATCCGTAATAACATTCTGATATGTTTATAAACAAAGATAAGATAACTGTGCAGATCTGTGCATGTTCTGTTATACCTTCAATTGTCTCTTTCTAACACTGATTATTGCATGGCAAATTATGGGAGGGGGTACTACGCAGGTCAGTTCCGCAATCTGATATGTTTATAAACAAAGATAACTGCAGGACCGTGCAGGTTCTGATATGTTTATAAACAATTATCCACAATAGTCAAAACATCAGCGATATCAAAATTCCTGCGGCGATATCAAACTGGAAATAATGGGGAGGGGGTACTGCGCATGTCAGTGCAGGTCCGTGCAGGTTCGTGCAGGTTCTGATACGTTTCTAAACAATTATCCACAATAGTCAAAATATCGGCGATATCAAAAGGATTCTTCCTGGAAATTAGGGGGGTACCGACGGGCCCTGATAGCGGCATTATGCCCACCGCGTTATATGATACCGCTGTTATCTGATATGTTTATAAACAATTATCTACGATAGTCAAAACATCGGCGATATCAAAAGGAAACCGCTGTAATCTGATACCTGTCGTTATCTAATATGTTTATAAACAAAAAGTTGTAATCTGATATGTTTATAAACAAAAAAGTTGTAATATGATATGTTTATAAACAAAGATAAGATAAGAGGACCACCCACGATGCGTTAGAACTCTCATAGTATAACTATTGATATAAAAACCGTTTACAGCATTTCACGATCATTTCTATCAATGATTAATTTTAGACTTGGCTTAACTTACTTCTCTAGTTTTAATAATTAGAAAAAAGTAAAAAATAAATTGAAGCGAAAAAGATAATCCACATTGATAGAAATTTCTAACCGTATAATTCTCGAATCTAATCTTTTCTTTTCTCATGCGCTACATAAAAAAATCGAAAATTTTATTTACGTTGATAAAAATTAATAATCAGAAACGAGATAAGTTAATATTGTTGATTAAATTAATCGTAGTTTGGCCAAAGTCCCTTATTCTTTCTTTCTTCTCGGAACAGAACGCGTATTTCACCCTAATTATTTTTTTGTCGAAAAATATTAAAGTTAAATTTTTATCGAAAAATATTTTTAAAAAAGCGTCTCGCATTTTTTTCTCTGTATTTAAAGTAAGATAACTGAATTAAAAGTAAGATAACAATGCTGGTTATTTTAATATAAATAACAACAATTACAGTATCCATCTTTCCAAATGCACTCACATCTCCCATAGAAAATGTCTCTTCTACACGGGTTATTTTAGGTGAACTAAAAATATAAAGGACCCCGCAACGGTTTTATGGGTTTTGGGTCGTTTAACAATAATGTAGGATAATGTAGTTCATAACATGCTGATAAAAAGTGTCCCTGGGCACCAAGCCCAAAAATGGACAATTTTTGAGATACGTATGGTTAAAAATCGGAAAAAATGACCATTTTTCGACTTTTAACCATACGTATCTCAAACTGTCCATTTTTGGACTTTGTGCGCATTATGATTGTTGATTAACATAGTAAGAACTAACTTTTCTGAAAGTTTCAGGCGATTCGATCGAAATTCAATTTCCATAAGGTTGTGTGTGTAGTCCTGGACCCTTATGGAAATTGAATTTCGATCGAATTGTCTGAAACTTTCAGAAAAGTTAGTTCTTACCATGCTAATCAAAAGTCATAATGCGCACAAAGTCCAAAAATGGATAGTTGTAAAAAAAACAAATGTATTTATTAAATAATATAATTTAGAAAGTTAAATATAGTAATAATCTACTTACTATCTTTGCGGCTAGGCGGCATTCTCCTCACGAAATAAAAATCCCTTCTCTGTCGAGATACGCTGCTTTCGTGATCGAAAAATTTTTAATTTTTCATCTTTCTATATATTACTTCTCAGTTATCTTTTGAGACTGCAGTGATGGCTGTATCTCCTGCCTCTACAGAGGATCTAGCAATACCAGCCCCTGAATTATCTGTGAAAGAAACGAGTATGAAAACGGATGAAATGAAATTGAAATCTTTACATTCAGACTACTTCATGAAATATTCAAAGAAAAGAAAAATTTTTGATAAAATGATTGCTTTAAGCGACAAGCAACTCCAGAAACGGCGACAGAATATACATATTTGTTGCGAGGTAAGTTCCTAAATTATACAAGTTTACAAAAGATGTACATATAAACTTATAAAGAAATTCAAATCAATGGCCAACGCCGACGGTGGGGTTGACGCTGAGGCCGACCCCGAGGTTGATGCCGCCAAAGAAAGATAGTAAGTAGATCATTACTGTATTTAACTTTCTAAATTATATTATTTAATAAATATATTTGTTTTTTTACAATTAAATGTAAAGATAAAGGTAAAGAAAACGCTTCGTCGCCGTCGCCACTGCCTCGACAGCGACGGAAATCATTTCGACAAGACCGAGCACCGTCGCAATCGCCAAGGCCGAGGTCAACGTCATGGCTGAGCCAAGCCCGAGGTTGATGCATCCCTAGAAAATATTCCATTAGAAACGGATAAAACATGCACCTTACCCTTTCCGTTCTGTTTTACTATGCGTTTCTCTCTTTGCAATAGTAAAACAGTCAGAAACTGAAGGGATAGGATACATGTTTTATCCGTTTCTATCTGTTCTAATGTTATTTTTACTAGGGCATCAAAGAAAAGGCAGACATCGACGCCACCCCCAGTGCCGTTCCCGATGGCGATCACCGCCGCACTCCCAACGCCGCAGCAGGCGGAATCAAAAAAGGTAACATATTTATATAATTAATACATAATTGTCCATTCAGCTATACAACAATTTTATTAATAATAATTTTATTTTTACAGCAAATACGACAAAAACAACGAAATCATAAACAACGATTAAAAAGAAAAATGTTCCGAGCAAAAAAGTCGTCGTTGGCATCGATGATTCGAGCACTGCCGCCATCGAGTCCGCCGTCAAGTAAATAATAATATGTAATAAATAATATAACTGTATATAATAATATAACTATATAAGATAATAATAAAACTTCAGTATAACGCCCTCAACTCTGATTTTTTTAATTTTGCAAATCGGATCTTTTTCTATCAAAAACTCTTCCCTGAAGAGGAAATTGGCCGCTCTTCTTTTTTTTAAATTAAATTTTTTATTCTTTTAGTGTCGGTATAATTATGAGATTGATAATATATGTCCTTTTTATTGTCTAAAGCAAAGAATATGTGCTTCAAATTAAATTTATTTCTCTTGAAATTTGCTTTCCGAAGAAATAAATTTAATTTGAAGCCCATATTCTCTGCTTTAGAAAAAAAGGACATATATTACCGATTTCTTACTTCACCTCTGATTTTCTTCTAAATTTTCCAAATCGGCTCCTTTTTCATCAAAAACTATGGCATTGGCGGCGTGATAGTAACACACTAGGACAGATCGATAATAAATATAATAGTAGCAGTAGACACCGAGATAAGGCAAAAGCATTTATTTGTGAAAAATGTTTAACTGTTATTTAAACGGGAAACTATGTCCGCTCCAAATTTTCAATCTTAAGCAATATGTTCCGTTCTTTTTAATTTTGAACATGTTCAAAATAAGTCGCAAAAATCGCTGATTACGAGTATTCCCAAAATATAAAATTTCGGATTCAAATATTTTTTATTCAACACTGATAACGAACAGTTTGTTATTGATTATTCATATGATATGGAAAATGATTTAATCCTATTTTTTAAACAATCTTCTAGGGCTCGATTTATCATACCAGGTGATTCAGAAGGCTTGTAGTATAGCTTTAATATAGGTCCTGTACATTTTATAGCTATCGTCAATTAACGACACTTGTTACACTTGTTACACGCAGTGTAATTATTGACACTACACTGCGTGTAACAAGTGTCGCGAAATTTTCAAAATGCCGCGCAGACATTTACCGGCAACAGAAGTGGTCCGAATAATCACACTTTTAGAGGAAGGCTTTCACATGCGTTATGTAGCGCAACGTGTTGGTGTATCCATTTCCGTAGTGAGTAGAGCTTGGTCATACCAAAAAATCGATACCAAGACACAGGACGTTATACGAAACGTCAAGGCAGTGGTCGTTATCGAGTAACTACGGTCCGAGAAGATCGAGAAATTATTCGTTACACTTTGCAAAGACGGACAATTACTGCAAGGAGTATTCATCACGAATTTCAACATTTACATGATGTGTGTGAACAAACGATTCGTAATTGTTTAGAGAAGCTGATTTTCATTCTCATTGTCGTGCGCGAGTACCAAGACTTACGTTCGCACATCGTCAAGCTCGTCTTCAGTTTGCGCGCGATCACATAAATTGGACCGCGAGACAATGGAGGAACGTATACTTTTCCGACGAGTCGCGTTTCTGCCTTTACAGCAATGCAATGATGCTCGTATACGTACTTGGCGTCGACGAAATGAACGTTATGATCGACGTTGTGTTATGCCAGTGCGAGTTCATAACGGTGGTTCTGTGATGGTACGGGGATGCGTATCAATGACAGAACGAACTGATTTAGTGATCCTGCCACCTCCAGCAATAATAAGTGTCCGTTATGTAAATGACATTCTTAGATCACATGTTTTGCCTCCAGTGCATCCAAATTTTATCTTTATGCAAGATAATGCTCGTCCTCATACGGCGAACGTAACTCGGCGCTTTTTTGAACGACACGGCATCACGTTGTTGGATCATCCCGCCAATAGCCCAGACTTAAATCCTATCGAGCACATTTGGAACGAGATGAAACGACGTTTAAGACATCGTGAGGAACAGCCACAAAATTTGAATCAATTGTCGGAAATGCTGAGAGAAATTTGGAATGAGATACCACAAGATCTGATTCAGAGGTATAATAAAAAACAATAACGTTTATCAGCTAAACATATTTATTTGTATATTTATACAGGAGCGTTTACAAGCGGTAATTGACCAAAGAGGAGGCAACACACAATATTAAACACGGACGCACACAATACACACAACACGCACACGCACACTCACAGGCAGACGCACGCACGCACGCACGCACGCACGCACACACGCACGCACGCACGCACGCACGCACGCACGCACGCACGCACGCACGCACGCACGCACGCACGCACGCACGCACGCACGCACGCACGCACGCACGCAACACATATCTCTCTCCTCGTAATTGTATGTGCCCGTAACCATGCCTACAGATGCTGATCTTTGTGACCTCCTAGAACGTAAACGGATCGAGTTGCGCCCGTAACAACTTTTAATCAGCATGCTTTGAAGAATGTTTTCCCCAAGTTTTGAAAGAATCGACCGAGAGAGATTTTCCATTTGTTTACATATAGGGTTCTTTTTTATTCATTTATTACGATAGAGTAGATCAATTCTCTTAATTTTTAACAATTTCATTATTTTCAAATGTGATGGATATCTGAATAAAAATGTTTTAGCTTATAAACGTTATTGTTTTTTATTCTGATATACTTGAACTACAAAACTCTGCTTTAGTGATTTGATTGGATCTTTTTTTATGACAATGTATTGATTTAAAAAAGAAAAGTAAAATATGTGATTTTTTACATGATATTTGAACTTCATTTTTTATCAGAAAAAGTAAGGCTAAGAAGAAAACAGTAACAGCGTTTGAAAGAGCTGACTTTCAGCTTTTTAATGCTTTTTCGCGGAGTATTATACGTTGCTCTGTTCACGAGTAATAAGTGACCAAAGTCAAAATGACCATTTCTTCTTCAAATCTCGCTAACTCGGTCAAAAAAAATCGCACAGCGATCAACCACTCGAATTAAAGGGGAGAGATCCCACTATATGACGCAGGAAACAGAAATTCCCTACGATTTTTTTGCACGTCGGATGTAACGCAGCAAAATCGTGTTAAAAATTTTTATTTTGACGGGCCGAGCTTCATCATTCTGCCGTTTTATAAAGAAAAAAGATAATTAGAATCCGCGAAAATAATTTGAAAGAAGAAGTTTCAAGCTTTAAAACGCTTTTTTTATTTTGTACCTACGGTAATTTTTCGCCGAGTTACAGCAGTTTGAAAACAACCGATTTTTTTGGCATGTGAAAAGCGTTACCTATTTTTTTTTGAGTAGTGTATTTCAAAATAAATGTAGAAACTTCTTCCTTAGAAGATTCACCGTAAATCGGTGCATCATCGATCCAAATTAATAAGTGAAAATGTTGTATGCCTCTACCTTGATATTCTTGTCTTCAAAAATAATGTGTTACTTTATCGATCGGAGTATCTATAGAACAAATAAGATCAAGTATTGCCCGAAATTTATTATCAAGAAATCTTGATGTCGATACTGGGTCTTTAGCAACAAATACACTGGTGCTTAACGTAGACTCGTGCCATCTATTTGCTTCACGAATATATTCACCTAAATCGTCCCATAACCATTCACTAGGACTTAACGTTAGATACCATGTTGCAGGTCCATAATGTTGTGTCATACAAGTTAAATCATTTCTCGGTCTACGCCAATATTGTTCCGTATTACGAAGTGTGGAAAATATTGTATCTAACTTGGACTCTAACAATTCTTTTGACATTGCTTCTAAATATTCTGCAGCTGTGTAACGAATTCGTGGATCAGTTACATTCATTTTATGATAAATTCCACGACTTAATTGACAAATATTCGGTCTGTTTAATAAATAAAATAAGTATTGTTAATTTAATTTAAATTGTGGATGCTTAGACATTAAACGACATTTAACAAATTCGTGCTCGTTAAGTTTGACTGGTCTATTTTCATTTTGTCCATTAAGGGGATCCTGGAGCGACGCTCGAACTTGATCGAGGTCGATACCGTAGAGCGGAATTAAAAATGTCGGTAATTTACCAACATTTCTAATTCCGCGTTCTGTCTTATTTCAGGATTTATTTATCCTAGGAGAAAAATGTATATGTGACGCTCACACTGAAGAGGCGCTATGCCTGTGTGTACTGCTCACCGCCTCGATTCTATTTTTAGAATAGAAAAGGACAAATATACGTTTTTTGTCCTGTGATTCTCGACGGTCCGAGATGGCTCGAGCGTCTGAATTTCGTTTCAATACGCAGTGCAGGGCCGCCCATACGAATTGTGGGGCCACTCAAGTGGCATCCGCTTAATTATATGAGCGTCCTTGCGTATTGATAATGTTATGACATATATATATATATACATGGAATATATATGTATAGAATTATCTCTGACTTTTATATATCCCGGTAAAAAATTTTTCGTACAAGAACATATATAAATATATGTAATTATGTATCTAATATGTCCATACATGTTCATATATATTTTCTTTTTTGTGTAATCTTTCTTCGCATATGTACTCGAGAACAAATAAGGTTTAAATATGATCAGATGTAAATATATATAATTAGATATGAAATGATGTTATAAAATATATGGTTGTATATAATAATATCTGAAATTTGGCGCAATATAATTTTTTCTTTCTATTATTATATTATTATATATTATTAGATAAAATTACATATGTCATCAGATCTTTTTGGATTTAATTATATATGGCCAATTATATATATATATATGTGATTTTATATAATTACATAAGTTGATTTTTTCTCGGGTATACTCGTCATCACTTCTTATGTAATTATATAAGATCATATACATATAATTGGCCACATATAATTAAATCCAAAATGATCTGATGATATATGTAATTTTATCTGATAATATATAATAATATAAAAATATAAAGATAAAATCATATTGCGTTAAATTTCGGATATTACATACAATCATATTTTATAACATCTTTTCATATCTAATTACATTTATTTACATCTGATAATAAAATCTACTTTTTCTCGGGTAAGAAAAATAATAAGAAGAATTAAAAAATTATTTTAAAAATTATTTTCGCATTTTTTTGGAAAAGAAAGTTTGAAGAAATAAAAAATTGTTATATAATTTTGTATAAATGTAAATAATATAATTAAACATATAATTGTCATTATTACATTTATATATAATTATATATTAACAATTTTTTCTCATTTTTTCAAACTTCCTTTTATATAAAAAAGAAATACAAAAATAATTTTTTAATTTATTTTTTAATTCTTATTAGTCTTCCTATACATGCGAGGAAAGATTATAAAAAATAAAGAAAACAGGTATGAACATTTATACATGATATATAATTACATATATATGTATATATGTTTTTATATGAACATTTTTTACCGGGATGTATGTTTACCAGATTTATACATGCATGTATTGTAACGTCTATATGTATGTATAAATATACATATGTATATGTACCTTATAATATGTATTTCATAATCATACACACACTTACAGTGTTTTATGACAATTATGTTCATATTATAAATGTCAGTAGCATTTTCTTTTTAACTAACCAGTTCACAACAAATGCTTTTAACATTTTGTTACCAGTTAGCCCATGATAAATGGCTCTGGCAGTAAATGAAAAATAGCCAGCCCACGATTTACGCCTCTGGCATTTTATTAAAACTAGTCAGCTCACGATAAACGCCTCTGACTATTAAAGAAAAGCAAGCAAACGCATTTATAGCATTTATTCTGGCATTTATTTTGCCAATATTGTCTAACATCCTTTTAATTCTTATTATAATCAGTCAGTTGGAAAAGGTAACAGTTTATTGCCTTCTATAATTTTTATAAAATGTTGTCTCATGCACTTTATGTCCTTGGAATATTTTTCATAACAAGGATTGCTTCCTAAGGCTACAGTTGTGGCAAAAGCTGCAGCGTATACGCCACAACTTGTGCTATCAGGTTGTGCTACAACTTTTTCAAAGATTATGTCATTGTGGCAAATTTTTGGATAATGAAGTTGTATATAAGTTTTCTCTTTGTCTGCTAACTTTTTGTATGTACAGCCAGGTAAATTGTCATACATATAAAGTTTGGTACCATCAAAAAATATGCATCGCCAGTGATCGATACAATTCCCTCCTATTATTTGAATGCTTTTGTTGCTATGACTAGGTTCAATAATATGAGGACATTCTAAATATTGTACACTTTGCGTTTCAAAAGGAGAAGTTTCTCTTATAATGCGTAAAAATCGATCTAAAGATTCGTCATTTAGTTTGCTGTATATAAGCGAAACATTCCTCTTCACCAAAGAGAGAGAAGGGATAAGATCATCTAAAATTTTTCTGTGTATTGCCTTATCGTCTTCACTTATATCTCGTATGTTACTTGTGCAACTAACAATGACGCAATCATTATTTTGTTCTGTATCTTGCACAATAGCAACAGCATTTTCTGCTTTTGTCGGCGAAGTGTCACATTTAAATCGTTTTTTTTCCAATTATATTTTCGGTCTCTGCATTTTGCCGTTTCTTTTTTACGGTACTAATTTTTTTTGCTGCCTCTTTTTTTGCTTCTATAATATATCTAGGATTTCTAATTGGCATACGTCTATTATGGCGACTATTCAAGATTTCAGGAAGCATGCATTCATAATAGAATCGTGCTAGAAGAGGCAGCATTTCATTTTTCCAAAAAGCATTGTCTACGTCCACACGGACTATTTCATATTTCATATTTTTTGGTGTCCATATTGTAAAAATACAATATTCTCGTTGCGCTATGTTTAATTGACCCTGAATTTGATAAAAAAATTGATGATTTCACTTAATTTTATCAGGGTTTTTTTTATCAAATATATTCTTTAGCGCGGGCAAAGTTTTTACGGCTTCTTCTGCTGTTAAATGTTCAGCCGACAAAGGACACTTAATCTCCACCAGACCATTTTCATCAATGAGTCCATCAGGAGACGCACCCAGACATGGATTTTCTGAATCTATGAATAATCCACAAGGTTTTATATCTTTTTTCAGTTTTGCAGCTAACTCTTCCTTCGCTATTTCTTCTTGAATGCGACCATATATCATGGCTGCGGTAGCATCAGGAGGATATAAAATATTTTTTACCATATTTGCGCAAGATGTTGTCTCTCTCATGCGACATACACGTCCAAAATTGGATGCTGTCAACATGTTTTTTCTCAATGAGATCCATTGGTCAGACTGATATTGATCTGTCGTATTGCGTTCTATGGTCTCCTTATCTTTTGCATTTTCGAACAATTTTTCTAAATGCTCTTGTCGACATACTTCGAAAGCTTCGTCTGTAAAATCTGGTTCTTGCGATTGTGGGCCATAATAACAATCTGTTCCCAATTTTTGTCTCAGGCTCTTTTGCCTTCCATCTATTTTTCGAGATTCTCTGGTTCTTGCAACTTTGTTTTGGCGTCGCTTCTCCAGTTTCTCGATAATAGGTGTAACAGATTTACTCATGCTTTTATGCAGTTCTGTAAGGACTTGCTGCGTATTGTATTGCAAAACTGCGGCAGCAATTCTAGCATTATAAGAGCCTCGTTTGCCAAAATGAATGCGCTTTCCGCCAATTTCTTTGCAGATTATCGAATTAAACGATTCTGCAGGATTATTAGTTAAATTTAACAGCAAACTGTCAGAATAAACGCTTAAATACGTAACAGCACTCTGTACTTTTTCATAAAGGCCGTGCAGTTTCATGTATGGTACATAATTTTTTTGTGTTTCATAATCAACTTGGCATATACGACCACGTTCTTTACATCTTTATGCTCACCAAATAGATGGCTAGGAATATTTAATATATCTTTGCGTAATTCCGTAGCCCTACAATGATGAGGTTGCTTTTCTTCTCTTCGCGAAGCTGCAGCCTCTATCGTATTTTCTATCACCTCTTTTCGTATTTTCAAAATATTATTTTTTATAATATTTCGAATCTCAACAAAACCTCGCTTTCTTTGAGTTCTTGGCTGAGTCGTCTCAGCCACGGTTTTCAACTTCTTGCACAGATTTCGAAGAAGATGATTGGTACATTCTATTTTTTTAACTGTTATCATCTGTTTCAGATATGGTCTATTGTCCAAAACAGCTTGATATACATTACTGTCACCGTCAGCGATAATAGTCTTATAAATGAGTCCATGCATTTGGAGGCTTACTTTGAAACCCTCTGCAATAGCATCGCTCTCCATACTTGTCGAGCTTGCAATGCGATCGAAATTTTTGTAACATTTATGATCTCTAGGTTTACAATCTTTTCGATCTGCCATATCACATAACGTGCAGTATTTATTACGAACGCCAACAAAGAGAATTTTTTTTGTACGGTAACCAATTATGGCACCAACACCGGATGATGAATCGTAAGCTTTGCCGTACGATCTTTTCATCCAACTACCATCCGCTACTACAGTTATGTACGGAATACCATTAATAACTTCGTTTCTCTCTAAAGCGAGTTGTTTTTCTACTTCGCCAGCCATTTTCATGTTTTGCAATGCAGTTTTCTCAAACTCATCTACTACATTTTCGCAAATTTTAATACAAGTCTTTTCAGATATGCAAGGAATATTCATGCCTGCACACATTTCTTCCAGCGTGAAAAAACCTATTCCGGCTATAATACTAGCAGTTACCGCCGATGTATTTATATCTAATACATCTGATTTTAGCGGTTCTGACCAGAAATTGTCTTCAGAAAGACACATTTCGCACCGGAAGAAAAATTGTGTCAAAAACCCTACGCGACGATCTGCAATGCATTTCCAATTATCAAAGTGGCACTGTATTCTTCGCATGTGGTTATTAAATGTTCTGCGCATCTCTTTGTTGTAAAAAGATATGTCTACAATGCGATGACCTTTAGGCTCATGAAATTGTGTACCCATATACAGGTTACCTTTTTGGACAAGAATATTGTCAGCTTCGCATTTTTGAACATTTTCAGACGTACCTATTTTTACTGTCGCTAACCCTAGATACTGTTTTTCTTCAGTACTGATTTGCGAATCTATCGTATCGGAAAGTGACTTCATTGACTCCGACAAATCGATAGATTCATTGCCAGTATCTTCAGAAATTTGCTTCTCTTCAGTACTGGTTTGCGAATCTATCATATAGGAAAGTAACTGCGTTGACTCCGACAAATCGATAGATTCATTGCCAGTATCTTCAGAAATTTTTGTATCATTTTGGGCCTCTTCAGATGTTTCCTTTTTCAATTGCTGTCGCCTGTAAAACAATAATATGAATAAGTGTCTGGTTAAATATTATTACAATTGGAAATAAAAAGACATCATATTTGTTATTATTAATAATTTTTATAATAATACAATAATTATAATAATATTAAGTATCATCTTATATAAGTTTGATCAAATTTATATTCCAAAGTTATGTGTATTTTATTGTAGTCCTTATTTTTTTTCATTTTTATTATACACTGCTCAAAAGAAATATGGCATAGAAAAATTTTAGGCAAAAATTGGCCAACTTTGACTAACGGTAACTCCGCGAAAAATCATCGTAAAATTATGTTTTTTTTTTTAAATTAAAGCTTGAAATCTCTACTTTAAGATACTATAATTCAATTTTAGGTGTGATGCATTCCTACCACTGTAACACCTTAAATGTGAGGGCATGTTTGTTATATTGAAAATTACAAAGTTTAACGGAATGCATGGACTTGCTACATTTTTTTTCAGGAATACTGTTTGCAGAAACATAAAGTACGAACCTTCCTCTTCAATTAAAAAAAAAAGAAAAGTCGCTGCCATTTTTTTCGCAAAGATACAGCACTTTAAAGTAACCCTTGTATTTTTGGCATATACCGCCGGCATTGGCATTACCCGATGTGCACCACGGGGAGGTTGCCGGTCGGATTTTGCACATCATGTGGCCCTGAAAAGAGCCGTATTTTTGTGTGTAAATGCGTGCGTGCGTGCGTGCGTGCGTGCGTGCGTGTGTGTGTCTGTGTGTTTAAATTTTAATACCACGTGTTTCCTCCGCGTTGTTGAATTGCTGCTTGCAGCCGATTTCTCATGTTAATGCAAGCCCTAATTTCTTCCTGTGGAATGTCATTCCAGATTTGAATTAAGACTTGTGACCAGTCTTGAAGATTGACAGATTTTCTTGCTAAATTTCTCAATCTACGACCCATAATGTCCCATACGTATTCTATGGGGTTCAAATCTGGACTTACTGCAGGATGTGGAAGCAGTCTAATTGAATTTTCCGCTATAAATTCGCGAGTAATGCCTGCGGTATGCGGCCGTGCGTTATCCTGCATAAAGATGAAATTTCTTCCTATGCGACGACTCATTGGCAGCACATGAGGTCGCAAAATTTCTTCCACATATCGTACCGCTGTCATTCCTGGTGCTGGTAGAACAATAAGATTGGTACGATGATTCAAAGTGATTCCTCCCCATACCATTATGGAGCCGCCGTTGAATCCTCTTACAGGAGCGACGCATGCTCTGTCATACCGCTGACCCCGACGACGCCAAACTCGAATTCGTCCATCAGAACCGAATAATGAAAATCGTAATTCGTCGGTGAAGAGCACGTTTTGCCATTGCCTCACTGTCCAGCAAACATGAGCTCGCGCATAATCTAAGCGAGCACGTCGATGCCCAACATTTAATATTGGTACACGGCAGCGACTCCGGGATTTTTGACCTGCCTCATGCAAACGGTTTCTCACCGTTTGATCACTAATTTGACGACCTGGCATGACTGCTTCTGCAATTCGTCGAGCTATGATCGTTGGATTTCGCATAGTAAAATTTACAATAGCGCGATCTTCTCGTGCAGTCGTAATGCGTGCTCGACCTTGTCCTCGTCGTGGCTGCAAATTTCCCATTTCTTGATAACCAAATGCGAGAAACTGCTGACTAGTTTATGCGAAGTTGTCTTGCAGTGTAGGATTGAGAGAAACCTTCTCTTATAAGCGCAATAATTTGCGCACGCAGAACTTGATTTAGTGGCCGCATTTTGTAAATCAACACTTTTCTCACTTTTCTAAAGGAAAACTGTACGTTCTCGGGACAGTACAACTCGAGGATAAATGAAAAATGCTTCCAAATGTAAACAAAACACTGGTCCGACTAATGTACGTACAATCACAACGTTGTTTACATTGAGTAATTTCCGTAAATACCGAAAGCCGCAAAATTACTGTCACAAGTCTTAATTCAAATCTGGAATGACAATCCACAGGAAGAAATTAGGGCTTGCATTAACATGAGAAATCGGTTGCAAGCAGTAATTCAACAACGCGGAGGAAACACGTGGTATTAAAATTTAAACACACACACACACGCACGCGCACGCGCACGCGCACGCACACGCACACGCACACGCACACGCACACGCACACGCACACACACACACACACACACACACACACACACACACACTTACACACAAAAATACGGCTCTTTTCAGGGCCACATGATGTGCAAAATCCGACCGGCAACCTCCCCGTGGTGCACATCGGGTAATGCCAATGCCGGCGGTATATGCCAAAAATACAAGGGTTACTTTAAAGTGCTGTATCTTTGCGAAAAAAATGGCAGCGACTTTTCTTTTTTTTTTAATTGAAGAGGAAGGTTCGTACTTTATGTTTCTGCAAACAGTATTCCTGAAAAAAAATGTAGCAAGTCCATGCATTCCGTTAAACTTTGTAATTTTCAATATAACAAACATGCCCTCACATTTAAGGTGTTACAGTGGTAGGAATGCATCACACCTAAAATTGAACTATAGTATCTTAAAGTAGAGATTTCAAGCTTTAATTTAAAAAAAAAACATAATTTTACGATAATTTTTCGCGGAGTTACCGTCAGTCAAAGTTGGCCAATTTTTGCCTAAAATTTTTCTATGCCATATTTCTTTTGAGCAGTGTAATTAACTGTACATACCATTATATAGTAGTAAGTTTATTGTTCCCTTTCGGGGTACATCGGGACTCCCGATCCCTTTACAATTTTACACCTCCCCTTTCTCTCTCACTTCTTCGCACTCCTCTCTCCTCTCTCCCTTCTCTCTCTACGCTCCCCTCCTCCTCTCCCCTACCTTGCGCCTCCGCTCTCCATTCTCCTCATCCTTCTCTCTCACTCCTCGCCCTTCATTTCTCTCCATTCTCTCTCTCCCTCTCATACTTCGTTCTCTTAACCTACTTCCGCCTTTACATATGTACATTTCCTTCCTCCTTCATCTCCCGACCTGATCTTCGTTGGCCATTACATACTAAGCGCCCTCTCCCTCCCCTCTCTCTCATCTCCGCACTCCTCTCTCACCCTCTCTCCTCTCTCCCTTTTTCCACTGCGCTCTCCTCCTCTCCCCTACCTTGCACCTTCGCTCTCCACTCCACTCATCCTTCCCTCTCACTCCTCGCCCATTTCTCGCTCTCCATTCTCTCTCATACTTTGTTCTTTTAAACTTACTTCCGCCTTTACATATGTAAATTTCTTTCCTCCTTCATCTCCCAACCTGACCTTCGCTGGCCATTACATACTAAACGCCCTCTCCCTTCCCATGTTCCCTCCCCCTTTCCCCACGCTACCAAAAGGATATCTCTCCATCTTCTTATCGCTCTTAACAATCTCTCATTCCCCAATCCATCTCCTTCCTGCCTCTTGACGCCGTCTCTCTCTCTCTCTCCCTCTTCCTTGTTTCCTCCTCCTTTCTTCCTCGCCTCTTTCTCCATTCCTTCCACCCTCTTCTCCCCTCCTTCTTCATCCTTCCTTCTTCTTCTCTTCCTCACTCTCCTCTGCTTCCCGGTGCTCTCTCTGCCTTCCCGCTCCTTTCCCTCTGTCCGCTCCCTGTTGCTTCCTCCGCTTCCCGGTGCTCTCCTCCTTCTTTCCCGCTCCTTCCCTTTGTCCGCTCCCTGTTGCTCTCCTCATTCCGCTCTCCAACCTCCGCTTTCTTCGCTTCCTCGTGCCCTCCAGAGTCAATCTCTCGTTCTTTCTCGAACCTCGATCGGTCTCAATCGCTCTCCTCCCGGTCCACCCTCCACTGTCTTACTGTCTTACTCCCTCCACTCCTCTTTACTCTCTCACCTTCTCTCCGCTTCTCACTTTTCGCTTCCTCCTAACCTCTCTTCACCCTCTTCCGTCTCTATCGATCCGCCAATCTACCGTTCGCTCCGTCGACCTGTTCTCGCACCGCCATTCACCACTTCTTCTCCCTTGCACCATCTGCTCCATGCTATACGTCCCGGAGCGAGAACTTCGTGATCGATCCTTTCTATTTCTCCATTCGATCCATCGATCTGCCGCCGATCCGTCGATCTATCCTCGCTCCGCCAATTGCCACTTCTCCTTCCCTGCGCCATCTACGCCACGCTACTTATCCCGGTGCGAGAACTTCTTGATCGACCCTCTCAATCTCTCCATTCGATCCATCGATCCGCCGATTCGTCGATCCGTCCTCGCTCCGCCAATTATCTCCTCTCCTTCCTTGCGCCAATTACATCACTACACGTCCCGGTGCGAGAACTTCCCGATCGACCCTCTATGTTTCTCTAATCCTCCGTGTCATCCTCCTTCTTGCTTCCTTCCCAACCTTACTCCGAAACTTCAACTCCTTCTCACATCTCCTGTCCTTGCTCCTCAACCTTCCCTCCAATTGCTCATCTTCCTCTCTTCCTCCTTCACCTTTCCAGCACACCCACTCCCTTTACTTTCACTTAACTCACTCCCAATTCTCCTATCCATCCGGACACCTCCTCCCGACCATCCATACCCTCCGCCATCTTTTCAAGCCCGTACATACCATTATATATGCTTACATTTTTATATTATAAAAATAACCAGCTCACGATTTGTGCCTCTGGCTTTTTTTAAAAACTAGTCAGCTCACGATAAACGCCTCTGACTGTTCAAAACTAGCCAGCCCACGATTTACGCCTCTGGCATTTTATTTTAACTAGTCAGCTCACGATAAACGCCTCTGGTCATTTAAAAGTAGTCAGCTCACGATAAACGCCTCTGATCATTTAAAAGTAATCAGCTCACGATAAACGCCTCTGACTGTTTAAAACTAGCCAGCCCACAATTTACGCCTCTGGCATTAAAGGGGGAACCCCACCTCTGACACCCAAAAATCAGTCCTGACTTTCTGATTTTTTTTGTGGAAAAAGACTAACTTGATTAAAAAACTAATTTGGGAGTTTTATTATACATCTTTTCTAGTGTACAAAATAATGTTTTTATCTCACGAAATTGGCAACTTCCTGGTCCAATTACGCGAAACATCTTTCTTGAGATGGTGTGCACAATTTCATAAAAAGGTTCAACATATGCAAACCAAAAAAACGACATCTACACCGTTAGCGTGTGACGTAGGGATTTTTAAAAATATTTTGTAGTTTTTTTCGACAATTAAAGACGATTTTGTTCTAAAATGCAATTTTTCTTCAAACCATCGCCATTTCAAGAAAAGTCAATATTTTAAAAAATCCCTACGTCACACGTTAACCATAATAGTGTAGATGATATCATTTTTTTTGTATGCATAGATTGGACTGCCGAAATCGTGCACACCGTTTGAGCCCATCTCACGGAAGGTGTTTCCGTAATTGGACTAGGAAGCCGTCATTTTGTAGTTCAAACGAAATGAAAAAATTATTTTGTACACTAAAAAAGATGTACAATAAAACCCTCAAATTGGTTTTTCAATCAAGTTATTCATTTTCTCCAAAAAAATTCACAAAGTTAGGACTGATTTTTGGGTGCCAGAAGTGGGGTTCTTTTAGCTACTTTTAAAAATAATATTTATGTACAATTAGTTATTAATAAAAATGTTAATGAAGGACTATATTCATAAAAATTAAATTTTTCGTTCAAAACCTATCTTGTGGAAAAAATGTATATATACAGAAAATAACTTATGCATTTGCCAACATAAAAAATGTTACTCAAATTTTATCAACAATACTGTAATATTATTTAAATCTTGTGACTGGATTTTTATTTGATTTTGAAAATAAATTCATTTATAAATATTATATGCTACGTAATATTTACCTTTTCAAAAAAAGGTACAAAAATGCGCCAAGTATACGCGCTCAAAAAACGCCTAAAAAATTACGCCTCAAAAAAGAATCCTTCTACAAAAGTACGCCTAAAAAAAGAACTCTTGTATTAATTACCTTTGTACAAAAAAGATTTTACCTACAAAAAATGTGATATCAAGGAAATGCGCCAACTATAAAAATGGATAGTTCATAATACTCTTTGGTTAGTGTTTATAGTCTGTAAGAAATAAAAAAGATAATATAAAGCAAACAAATAAGTATTTTTATACAATTATTTTAATACAAATTAATATTTTAATATATAAATATTTAAATACTATACATAAATCATTTATAAATAAATATATGATTGCACGCACGCACGCACGCACGCAGTGAGAGAGAGAAAGAGAGAGTTAGGCAATTAAGATATTTATTCGGTATGAAAGATAATAATTTTAACACATAATTATTTGAATACAAATGAATTTTTTTTTAAATACTTGGCGCCGCCAAACCGAATAAATGTCTTAACTGCTTTAATATGTTAACAATCATTTTTTACTAACTAAATTACATACTAACTTATCAACTATGATAACAATAATTTATACATATATGCAGGAGGAGGAAAATACGAAAGACACACACACGCACATGCACACGCAAACGCACACGCACACACACACACACACGAACACACCTGCGCACGCACAAACACATTAAGAGAGAAAATTAGACAATTAATTTATTCGGTTTGGCGGCGCCAAGTATTTAAAAAAAAATTTATTTGTATTCAAATAATTATGTGTTAAAATTATTATCTTTCATACCGAATAAATATCTTAATTGCCTAACTCTCTCTTTCTCTCTCTCACTGCGTGCGTGCGTGCGTGCGTGCAATCATATTTATTTATAAAAGATTTATGTATAGTATTTAAATATTTATATATTAAAATATTTATTTGTATTAAAATAATTGTATAAAAATACTTATTTGTTTGCTTTATATTATCTTTTTTATTTCTTACAGACTATAAACACTAACCAAAGAGTATTATGAACTATCCATTTTTATAGTTGGCGCATTTCCTTGATATCACATTTTTTGTAGGAAAAATCTTTTTTGTACAAAGGTAATTAATACAAGAGTTCTTTTTTTAGGCGTACTTTTGTAGAAGGATTCTTTTTTGAGGCGTAATTTTTTAGGCGTTTTTTGAGCGCGTATACTTGGCGCATTTTGTACCTTTTTTTGAAAAGGTAATTTTGTTAGGATTTCACACATTTTGTAGTAATAATTATATCTTTTTTGAGACGTAGATTTTTCGTGCGATTTGAAAGAATCTCGACGTCGATTATTTCGATGTTTCTATGTTTTTACAAAATATTATTTAAAAAAAATTTCGCTACGTCTACTTTTCATGTCAAAATAGGATTTAATATTATAAATTTAATATTATAAATAATAATTCTATTTAAAAAGTATGAATTCATGAATCTGATAATTGGCGACAAAAACATTAATATCATAAAAACGTGCACATGAACTACATAGCCAACGTACACGTTTGGGCTGAAAGGTAACGCGTATGTGCACGATTCTGATTCTGTTCCGTATTATGGTAGACGGGGGTTGTCTGGCACGGTCCCTATGCGTGCCCCGGTGCCGCCGAACTCATTGGTTCTCGTGGCGCATCTCTGTGTTGCGATCTTCGCGACCCGGACATCCCGGTTGACGGGAGTCGCCTGGCACGATCCCTACGCGTACCGCGGTGCCGCCGAACACATTGGTTCTCGTGGCGCATGTCTGTGTTGCGATCTTCGCGACCCGGACATTTCGGTTAACGGGAGTCGTCTGGCACGGTCCGTACGCATGTCCTGATGCCGCCAAACCCATTGGTTCTCGTGGCGCATCTCTGTGTTGCGATCTTCGCGACCCGGACATCCCGGTTGACGGGAATCGTCTAGCACGGTCCCTACGCGTGCCCCGGTGCCGCCGAACCCGTCGGTTCTCGTGGCGCACCTCTGTGTCGTGATCTTCGCGACCCGGACATCCCGGTTGACGGGAATCGCCTGGCACAGTCCCTACGCGTGCCCCGGTGCCGCCGAACCCGTGGTTCTCGTGGCGCATATCTGTGTTGCGATCTTCGCGACCCGGACATCCCGGTTGACGGGAGTCGCCTGGCACGATCCCTACGCGTACCGCGGTGCCGCCGAACACATTGGTTCTCGTGGCGCATGTCTGTGTTGCGATCTTCGCGACCCGGACATTTCGGTTAACGGGAGTCGTCTGGCACGGTCCGTACGCATGTCCTGATGCCGCCAAACCCATTGGTTCTCGTGGCGCATCTCTGTGTTGCGATCTTCGCGACCCGGACATCCCGGTTGACAGGAATCGTCTAGCACGGTCCCTACGCGTGCCCCGGTGCCGCCGAACCCGTCGGTTCTCGTGGCGCATCTCTGTGTCGTGATCTTCGCGACCCGGACATCCCGGTTGACGGGAATCGCCTGGCACAGTCCCTACGCGTACCCCGGTGCCGCCGAACACATTGGTTCTCGTGGCGCATATCTGTGTTGCGATCTTCGCGATCCGGACATCCCGGTTGACGGGAGTCGTCTGGCACGGTCCCTACGCGTGCTCCGGTGCCGCCAAATCCGTTGGATAACACATTGAGATTATGGGTCGGTTCTCTTTATTATAACTATCCTGAGTTGCACTAGTTCAGCAGTGCAGCTCAGTCAGTGCAGACGCCGCATAACAGTGGCGCTCTTACGTCGAAAAAGCGAACTGGACATTTTTCGCTGGGGCGACGATGACGTTTCTTAAGTGAAAATTGCCCATTTTATATGATTTTAAACTTTACATCGCGATATCTCCGCTCGTGGTTCACGTAAAATAAAAATAAAAACACTTTCATTATATGATTCGACCCCAAGCTTTCGATTAAGCCTACTTAGAATTTGATCGGTTCCGTCGTTAATGAGATCCGATAATCGAAGGATTTCTCATAACGACGTCTCGCGTAAAAGAGGCACGGCCGTGTCCCGGCGCTCCGTTCGCGTAACTTGGCGCGCGAGACACTACCGTGCCTCTTGATTAGTGAATTGTTAAAGCACGTATAAGTATTTTATTTGATTATACTTGTAACTAGAACATTATATCAAACATAATATTTGAACAATAACTTATAAAAATAAATTATTTTGCAAATGCATAAGTTATTTTTCTTCTAATATCTGAAAGTTTAAAGCAAATAACATAACTTTTAAATATTTTAAGATAAAAAAATTTTCAGAACACATAGAATTTCTTATAAAGTGGTGTTTCATTGATAATAAAGCAATATTAATTTTATAAAATAAAAACAGTAAATACTCCGCTTTTAAAGCCAGAGCTAGTTGGTGGTTGCTCTTCAATGAAGAGTTTAATATAAATTTAAAAAAATTATTATATAAAATAATTTAATATAAAAATTAAAAAGAAAATAAAATATTTTAGTTTTGAAAACGAAAATTATTTTACTATTCAATTCTTTATAACTATATGAATTTCCAATGTATAAATAAGTATAAAATATTTATAAATAAAATATTTTATAGAAGCATATTTTTTCTTCTTTACAATACACTTTGGCTCATGTCTCTATGACAAATAGAATATGAAATATTAATTTAATTTTAAGTTTACTGCGAACTCATTTTGCAATAAAATTACATGTTCGAAAACTTTTGGAAAAAATATTTTGACACATATATATCTTTGCACATACATTATATAAAAAGAGTTTTCATCGATATAAAAATGAAAACAAGAAAACTCCGAATTTCCTATTTCATGTGAAACTGGCTATACATTGTTTTTTTATTTTGTCATTATAGTATTGTAATCACTTTAGAACGATAACTATGTATTCTGAAATATTACAAAAAAATGTTATGCGCACACACACACGCGCACACACACACGCACACGCACACAAACACACGCTCACGCTGACACATAAAACAAATATAAACTAAGGCTGTGCAACAAAGAAATTAATTTCAAAATCGGTACGTTCAATCATTATATCGAAACATCTCAGCGCGAAATCAATGTAGCGTTTATCAATCATTATTCGCTATCATCTCACAATATTCATAAAAATCAATCGCTGATTGAAGTCAGTGTATACATATATTTAATTTCTTCTATATTGAAACAATAAGTTCAAGTTGAAAAATGATGTGCATATTATGGGCATACATTTAATAATTTATATTGTGACATGTTATTTATCAGTTTTATTTGTAAATTCTAAAATTGTAGATAACGCATGAATTTCCGGGAAAAAATTTTTCACATAAAAACATTAATTTATATAAATTTTTATAAACATATATAAAAATATATTAATATATATATAATTATATACAAAATATGTCCATATATATTTATACTAGATTCTTTCTTTTGTAAAATTTCTATTTAATATAACAAAAATAGTAGTAATAATAAGAAAACATAAGAAATAATTAAAAGGATAATTTTCGTACAGTTTTTCTTTACAAAAAGTTAAGTTTGAAAGAAATGAAGAAAAATTGACCATGTATAATCCTATTCATACTTATATATACTTTCAATCATAAATATATATGATTATACATTATTTGTATTAAAATAATTATTTGTATAAAAATACTTGTTTGCTTTATATTATCTCCTTTATTTCTTACTTATATGGTTGCACAACAACCGTTTTTTGTAAGCGCACAGCAGCTTTATATCGGCGCACAGCAGACTTATATCGGCGCACAGCAGCCCATATTTTAATATCAATAGGCGGTATTTATAGTCGGATCTTATCTTTAAGATCGTTTTGAATTCATCTTCAAATGCTTCGTAATCAATGAAATAATTAGTATTTGATGATAAACTCAAGACAATTTTATATATAAGATCAGACTATGAATACCGCCTATTGATATTAAAATACTACTACATAAAATACTACTAGTGAAAAAAATAAGTGTTTTAGTTTATGAAACTATCCATTTTTATAGTTGGCGCACTTTCTTGATATCACATTTTTTGTAGGAAAAATAAATGTCCTTTTTAGTAGAAAGGTAATTAATACAAGAGTTCTTTTTTAAGTTTGGAAGAGGTTTTCTTTTAGGCGCAGTTTTGTAGAAGAGTTCTTTTTTGAAGCGTTATTTTTTAGGCGTTGTGTGAGCGCGTATACTTGGCGCATTTTTTTACCTTTTTTTTGAAAAGGTAATTTTGTTAGGATTTCACACATTTTGTAGTAATTACTTAGTTTTGTAGAAGAGTTTTTTTTTAGGCGTAATTTTTCAGGCGTTGTGTGAACGCGTATACTTGGCGCATTTTTTTACCTTTTTTTGAAAAGGTAATTTTGTTAGGATTTCACACATTTTGTAGTAATTATTATCTTTTTTGAGACGTAATTTTGTACAAGAATATTTTTAGGCGTTTTCTGAGCGCGTATACTTGGTGCATTTTTTTACCTTTTTTTCAAAAGGTAATTTCGTTGTGATTTCACACATTTCGTAGTAATTATTATGTAAACAATACTTAGAAAAAACGGTTGTTGTGCATCCATATAAGTAAGAAATAAAGGAAATAATATAAAGCCAACAAATAAATATTTTTATACAAATAATTATTTTAATACAAATATATGTTCAGTGTATTTATTTTTTACTTTTTGTAAAAAAAGTATGTAAAGATCTTTAGCGCCTCTAGGCCATTGTCTTTTCTTTATTTGTGCATCATCAGCCTCAATCCAACTACTAGACATTCCTTCTCTACATATACTTGTGTAATGTCCTTCCTCAATACTGGAACCATTATGAAGAAATATAGCATTCATTACTCTATACGATTGTCCAGCTATTAATACTTTAGTCGTTGGAACAGCACTTATATTAAATTTACATATTTCTTTTACTACTTTATCATCTTGTGAAGAAAATAATACTAAATGTATGATAATTATATCTTTTGCTAATGTTCATTCATTTTTAAATAATATTTCATTTCCGTTACAATATACACATGATCCGTTATTGTCTGATTGACACCAATGTGACAATGTAGCATTTAATATATCGTTGAGATCATAACTTTTCTTTTTTAAATTGTTAATAGGTATTGAAAGAATTAAATAATTATAAGTAGTTGTTTTTGTATTCTCACAAGATTTACATCGTGTAGTAGAAGTTACTTTACACTCTACCAAATGTCTTAAACAATCATATTTTGCGCACAGAACTGTAAGAAAATCAAATGCATCTCGTTTTATGTTTATCGAGAAATGTTCTCCTAAATATTGCCGTAATGCACATGTATTCAAATCGCGCATTCTATTTTCATATCGATGCATTATCATCCTTAAAATATCTGATTTATCACATTTAAGCAATGCTTCTCTAATGGTACTTAAATTTAACAGACATTGTAATACTGCATTTGCGTAACATGATACTTTATCCATATTTTGAAAACCATTTATAATCCAAGTAATATTTTGCCGAGATTTTTTATCTTGACAGTTCTGTTGAATAGAATCAACTACTTTTGACAATGCCCATTGAGCATCTTTTACTTTGCGAAAACGTTCTTTTGAAACAGTAATCATTTCTGCTTCTGGTTTGTGGACTTGTCTCAGCCGATTATATTCAATAATGGCTTCTTCGTTAGCTTTTACTGCCGAAGGATCGTAGTTAATCAAATACAATCCTTTTAGAGACGTTACTCGTGATAATGCAACGTAAACTTGACCGCAATTAAATATAGAGTTATCTATATCCATAATAGCATTTTGTAAGCTTAAACCTTGACTTTTATGAATAGTGATTCCATAACTCAGACACAGTGGAAATTGTTTTCTAATAACGTACGCTCTATCTACCACTTCAAATTTAACGCTCACTCTTTCAATTGAATGTTCTGATCCCGATGGCAAAAGAAGTTTGATTTGTTCTACACGATCGGTAGATGGATCTCGTACAACAGAAATTACTTTAGCTATTGTACCATTCACAAGACCCAAGGTAGCATCAATATTACGCCTTATCATCACTTTTGCTCCAATCTTAATTACAATTTCCTTTGAAAGTCCAGCAGTTTTAGAATTATCATCATCATTATTTGACAATACTTTTAATACTTTCTTTTTTACATATGGAATACAATCAATCATATCTTCGGCAACTAATATTATCTCTTTCTCAGTAACGCGATTTAACATTGCAGTATTAAGAACATCACACATATGACAAGTAGGCAATAAACAAACAGCGTCCGACGATAAATCAGTAATAAAATTACATAATTCGTTCAATCTAGATTCAAAGGAATCACCTTTGAAAGATATTTTTCTACTTTCAAGAATCTCACAATCAGATTTTGTCACTAAACCAATACGAATTCTCGACAACAACTGTTTATAAGACTCATCCCCTTGTTGACGCATATTGATCGTCAATTCATCATAATCAAATAATGTGGTCCACAAATTAACAGCATTTAGAAAACCAATATATTTATTAATTTTGTCATTTGACAATCGCACGAAAACGGGATCTTCGCGTACAGGAGGTAATTGAAGTAGATCACCAAATAAAAGAATATGCCTTCGACCGAACCAACTATCTTCACAGTCATTAGTATCAAATATTTCAGACATTCGAAGATGTATATACATTAAAATCAAATTAGATATCATTGACACTTCATCAATTACAAGAAGAACAACATCCTTAAGATCTGCTCGTAATACTTTCAACACATGATCAGACAATTGCTTATACTTTGGAGTTTGACCGTGTTCAACAGGTAACTGAAGCAATCTGTGAACTGTCAAACCATCTATATTAAACGCTGCTGTGCCAGTAGGTGCTGATACGGCGGTATCTTTATTGAGATTTTGTCTTATCCAGCATTTAATTGTTTTAATTAAGAAACTCTTTCCAGTATCACCTTCTCCGCTAACATATAATCGTAGTACTGAATTATCTGAACTTACAGTATCAATGACTCTATCGAATACTCTTCTTTGATCCGTATTTAATTTTGCTATCATTTCAGACACATCGATCTTCTCATCTATTTTATTACCAAGATCTTTAAAATCTTGCATCGCTTCACCAGCTTCAATATTTTGAACACCTATCGGATTATCAGGGTCATCCTGAGACACATTTTTCTGTGAATCTTCATCTAAACGTTGTTGAACTAATTCATTAACAATTTCATACGCTTTTTGTAATTCTTCTAGTTTTTCGTGATATTGCAATGCATTCGTAAGATGTAATTTTATATTATGAAATGATTGTGCATAAGTATCACAATTATCTCTAAGATCTTCTAATTTCCGCCATGGTTTAAACATAAGCAATAAAGAAAAGAAATAGTCTTCCGGTTGTTTATTAACATTATGTCTATAATGATTTATAAGACATCCACGTTGTCGTTGTTTAATGTAATGACTACTATTATCTATTTTATAATATTCAATATTTTTACTTCGCGGTTTGATTTTTGTGATGTCGTACCATTGTACAAATTCATAAAGAGACTTTGATTCCAATTCTTTCGGTCTTTGCGGATAATAATTATCTATTACAGATGGACAAAATATGTTTATAGATTCACCGTCAAGAGCTTCAATTTCTTTACGACTTTTTAATTTCCTGTGCCGTATGGGATTAACATCTAGCCATTTAATGGTTGTATTTCGATCAGTCCCATATAAAGAAATTCCTAATAATGTATCAGCAGCTTCGAGAGCACCACATTCTCTTTGTGTCATGGAACGTAAAGCAAAATTCCAAAGATAACTTGCGAATGATTTGTTTTTATTATCCTTACTATCAAGATCAAAATCAGACAGTTCACTTTTTCCAGCTTTATTCAAATACTTAGTAACATACCAAGTAAGCAATGATGATTTTTCACCAATAAATTGTATATCCATATTTCCTTTCCATGCAGTAAGAATAACAGGATTATAATCATTAATATCACCTTCATTATCCGCTCGAGGAACATCATACAATCTGCTTTTATGTTTCAATTGTTTTCTACCTGCTATCGAAGTTGCCACATCTCTTACGATCAATGTTTCAGTAATGGGACGAGGAAATCCAAAACGACATCTACGAATAACTTTACGTCCTACTTTTTTAGATCGAAGACAATAATCGTTATGTTTATGTCGTTGATGCGTATCGACACGTCTGTACAATAATGGCGATATATTTTGGTCTGGCATTTTGCAACTTATATATTGTAAAATAAATCGAGAGACTTCTTCGATAGAGGATTCACCAAATATAGGTGCATCTTTAATTCAAATTAATAAATGAAAATGTTGTATACCTCTACCTTGATATTCTCTTCGCCAAAAGTAATGTGTCACTTCTCCAATTGGATGATCTTTAGAACAAATAAAATCAAGCATTGCCTGAAATTTGTTATCAAGAAATCTCGATGTTGATACAGGATCTGCAGCAACAAGTGCACTGACGCTCGACGAAGAGTCGTGCCATCCATTTACTTCACGAATATATTCACCTAAATCTTCCCATAACCATTCAGTAGGACTTAATGTTAAAAACCATGTCGCAGGTCCATAGCGTTGTGCCATACATCGTAAATCACTTCTCGGTCTACGCCAATATTGTTCCGTATTTCGAAGTGCAGAAAATATTGTATTTAAATTGGACTCCAGCAATTCTTTCGACATTGCTTCTAAATATTCGGCAGCCGTGTAACGAATCCGTGGATTAGTTATATTTATCTTATGATAAATTCCACGACTTAACTGGCGAATATTCGCATTATTTAATAAATAAAACGAGTATTGTTGATTTAATCTATATTGTGGATGCTTAGATTTCAAACGAGATTTGATAAATTCATGCTCTTGAAGTTTAACAGGTCTAGTTTCATCATGTTGTCCATTAATACCGTATGGAAATAAATCTGGAAAACACATCAAATCCAAATTTTTTTCACGATTATCCAAAGGTGAATCTTGAATTTTTAACATTTGATACAAAGCAGTCGCAGTCTTATTAACCTTTTTTTCATACAAAGGATATACAGTATATTGCTCGTAATAACTATCATTTTCATCTTACTGCGTTAACATTGCTACGCATTGATCGTGTAATGTAACTTCTGCATGAGTTTTTATCTCTTGAATTTGCAGTTCGGAATTATTACATTCGTCATTAAATGAATCTCTTGTATCATTTTTCTTTTCTTCCACCATGTGAAATTCAGGATTATTCAACTTCTCCAAACGTATCTCATCATAAGTATTGGGTAGTATAATGTGAGAATACAAAGGATTATTATTTTTCAACCACATTAACGCCTCAAATACTTTTTTAATATCGACAAAATCTTCCCAGATAATTTTTTATTTAGTCGGAATATTTCGAACTATAATATAGAGTTCGTGATTTACGTTTATTGGATCAATGTCAGAACATAATTTATTCCAAGTCTGTTGTAAAGGAAGTGGTAAATGAAACGTCCTACCTTTAACTTTTTGTATCTTTTGTCTTTCAGGTATTTTTTTATTACTAACTGTTCCCATTTTATGAACAGTTTGAAAGGCTTTAGCTCTCTGTATAAGCACTTTTTCAAATGTGTTAAGAGACGATATTACCTCGGGCACATCGTTAACAAAAAGATTATTTAGAATACAATACGCAGGCATGAAGCCGCTACAAAACTTTCCTTCACAATAATTACATATATATTCTGGATTTATTTTTCGTTGCTCTACATACGCCATTAAGTCTCTCCAAATTGGAATATCTCTCTGTGCTTGAAGTTGACTAATTTTAGAAACGTTCCTTTTAAAACAAAGTCTTTCACATGACACACAAATATACCGTGGCGTATCTACAGAACGTTTAGTCAAAGCCTTAAACGCATTATGATATTTAGAAATAATATCGTCATCACTTAAAATTGTACCTGTTTGCTCATGCTTGTATATATCTACTTTCTCTTGTGCTGAAGTTACTATTTCATTTAATGTATCTAGATCAGCAGAAGTTAATGCCTCACCGACTTTTGATGTCTTATCGTGGAAATCTTTAAGTCGATAAATCAAACGTCTGATATACCTTACTTTTGGGAAATGAGGTGCTAACAACTGCATTGGAACGAACATCGCTTTACAAAGATTCAGATCAATATAACAGCTATTCGGATGGCCTAATTTATCATTCGAAGTTTTCACAGTACATTCGAAAATTTTTTGTAATAGTTTCGATACATTCTTCACACTACATGTATTTATAATTTTCAAAAGTTTTTGATATCGATCAATTAAAAGAGGATTAATTTTACATAAACTATTGCACAACCATGCACTTTTTGCTCGTGTTTGTATCAAAGATAATATATTAACAACTTGCCCTTTTACATTCATTTTGAAAGATTCAGTTATATTCACTTCAGGCAAAGCTATATCATAACATATAGAAACGTTCTCAATACGTGTTTTATCCTTTATGAAAGGCTTAGTTATACTGGATTTAGATGAAATAACGTTGGCGTATGTAGTGTCAAAAAAGTAATTTTCAGACGAAGCTGTATGTCTAGATGTACCACACAACGCACGTAGTTTATCGTCAAATATAGAACATTCTTCAGCAAGAGTCGAACATACTTCTGATTTCTTTTTAAGCTCAGATAACGTTTTGTATATTTCACTAATATAATTGTCTCTGATATTCATGCACCAACGTACTATTTTTTCAGCTTCTAATCGTTTTTCAATATAACTTTTATTGCTGTCTGTAATATTAAGTTTTCGTAAAATATTTTCAACAAATATTACCGAATTACCGTGAATTTTTATAAAGTCTTTTGACCGAACCGACTTTACGTACTTTTTGGTAATATTTTTAGCAATATTTGTAACAATATTATTTTTCTTTTCAAGTATACAGTTAGTACTTCTTTTCTGATAATATCGCTTATTATATACCCACTTACGATCAGAAGGTACTTCTTTTTGTCTCTCTCGTTCACGCTGACTATTCTTTTCATATCGACGACGCTTTTCAGCACGCTTATTTTTTAAATCTTGTTGATATCGATATCGTTGTTTAGCAAGATTATTTTCTTGATCTTGTTGATACCGACATCGTTTTTTAGCACGATTATTCTCTAGATCCTGTTGATATCTATATCGTTTTTTAGCACGATAACTTTCATTTTTATATTTATGTTCTACTTCAGAATTAATATGTTCTGGATATTTGTTTTTATTTTCATTGTTCGTATCTTGAACTTTCATTTTTTTTTCCTTGTTGCCACTACATAAATCATTATCCTCTCGAGTAACTTTTACTACTTCCAATGGAAATACTTCTACAGGAACATTGTAGATTGATAAATCTTGAGGAAAGTGCTCAATTACATTAAATTCAAAAATTTTTATTAAATGCAAACGCATTAAGTTAATGTTATATCTTACTTTATCTGGTTTAATATCAAATAATAGAGAAATACCAAAGGCTATTGCAAAAACACCGCAATCATTTAAATTCGGTTGTTGTTGCACATCAGGAAATTGAATAGGACACTTAGTAAAGTTGTACGTTGGAAATAATTTTTCCAAAAATTGTTTCTGACGCTTGGTTAATTCTTTTGCATTAAAAGAATCATAAATAAATATATTTTTTGTATTGTAATAACTGCACACCCAATGGATTCCCAATGACTCAGTAGGTAATATCTGTATATGCTTTTTATTCCTTGGTATGGGTTGTATTGTGTCTATTAATTGTACTCGCCATGTACCAACAGGTCTATAATCTGAGTACGTTTCTAAAAGATAATTAAAATGATCCATATGCAGATCATTTAACCATTCGCCTTCAGCAATAATACTTTTTTGTTCTACTGACAGTGACATTTCTCGTTGACGTTTCTTTTTAATAAAATTATTTCTGTATTGCACATGTTTAGCAGCGTCTCGATTTTCTATATCTTTGCTTATATCGTGAATGTTGAACGCTATTTTCCTCCTTGTTATCATAAACGATATTTTCAATACACGACACATTTTGAAATTGTTCATTAAATTGCGTAATAAGAATATTACTCGTTTCTTGTTGTTTCTGATTGTACGTACTTTTCTGATGTACTTATAAAAGAATTGTTATTTAATTCTTTCTTAGTTTGTTGAGACGCATAATCTTTTTGTTTATTTGACGATTTCTGTTGTTTCTTTTCACATTGACGGGCTATACGTTTACGAATCGCATCAGCCTCTCTTGCTCTTATTACTGCCAATGGAAACACTTTCTGAGGCACACCATATTTTAAATCTTGGGGAAAATGCTCAATAATATTGAATTCAAAAATTTTTATTAAATGCGAACGCATTAAGCTGACGACAAATCTTACTTTTTCAGGCTTAATGTTAAATAGTAATGAAATAGCGAAAGCTATTGCAAAAACACCGCAATCAGTACAATTTGGTTGTTGTTGCACAGTAGGAAATTTAATAGGTTTTTTATCGAAGGGATAAAATGGAAATAATCGTTTCAAAAATTGTTCATGATGTTTATGCAACTTCCTTTTATTAGATGAATCGTAAATACATATATTTTTTGTATCATAGTAACTACACACCCAATGTCCATTCACATTCAATAACTTATTTAACTTACACAAATCCAGTGAACCAGATTCATAACTGTGTAACTCAAAATCAGAACTATGTAAAATCTGTATATGTTTTTTACTTTCTGACATAGACGGTATTGTATCATCAAGAATATAACTTTGCAATGTACTAACTGGTCTATAGTCTGAGCAACTTTCTAAAAGACGATAAAAATGCTCTATATGCATGTCTTCTAACCATCTACCTTGAGCAATAATATTTTTTTCTTCTATCGGAAATATTACTTTTGTTTTTATAGACATTTTTATTATATACTATTTCTTAAATCTAAAATCTGAAATTGTAATTGTGATTGGCGCACAGCAATCTTTTATTGGCGCACAGCAACCTTTTTATTGGCGCACAGCAACTTTTTTCTTGGCGCACAGCAACCTTTTTCTTGGCGCACAGCAACTTTTTTCTTGACGCACAGCAACCTTTTTCTTGGCGCACAGCAACCTTTTTATAGGCGCACAGCAACCTTTTTCTTGGCGCACAGCAACCTTTTTCTTGGCGCACAGCAACCTTTTTCTTGGCGCACAGCAACCTTTTTATTGGCGCACAGCAACCTTGTATTGGAACACAACAACCTTTTTATTGACGCACAGCAACTTTGTATTGGCGCACAACAACCTTTTTATTGGCGCACAGCAACCTTGTATTGGCGCACAGCAACCTTGTATTGGCGCACAGCGACCTTTTGAAATAACAAAAGAAAAGAAAAAAGAATAGAGAAAAAGATAAAAGAAATAGAGAAAAAGATAAAAGAAATAGAAGTGCAGAAATAAAAAGAAATACCTATATAGTGTGATCCTAACAATATACCTGTATAATCTGATTCTGGAACAAAAAATAACATTTTATATACATCGTGCTGGTACCACATTGTTCGTCGTGTAATTAATGGCAAATCTTTTAACAAAGGAACTAATGTATGCTCTAGAAAATTAGCGTAGCTATTGCCATTTAGACGTCCGTCTATAAAATAAGGACCAATAATTTTGTCGCCTATGATACCGCACCATACATTTAAAGACCATTGTCTCTGATGTTCGACCTGCCGCAGCCAATGAGGATTTTCCACTGCCCACATATGCATGTTACGCAAATTAATATTCCCGTGATTAGTGAAGGTTGCCTCATCAGTGAATAAGACGTTATCGAAAAATGATTCATTGTTTCGAATCTGTTGTTGAGCCCATTGACAAAATGTAATACGATTCACAAAGTCCATCCCATGCAATTCTTGGTGAAGACTAAGATGATATGGATGAAATTTATGACGATGCAAAATGCGGAGTACGCTCCTCTTACTAACACCAGATTCTCGTTCAATTTGTCGCGAACTAACGTGAGGATTTCGAGCAACCATTGCGAGGACACCAACTTCATTCCCTTCATGGGTTATTCTTTTTTCACGTTCACTTTTACGAGTATTTAAACTACCGGTTTGTCTAAGTTTATCGCACACATTTTTAAATGTTTGACAAGAAGGCAGAATGCGATTAGGATATCGTTCAGAATACAAAATTCTTGCTCGCACTGAATTTTGTTGACATTCACCATAAATTAAAATCATATCAAGTTGTTCTTCAAATGGATACATCTTGCACGATTGACTGATTTATCGATACTAATCTTATCATGTTTACTTTTATTCCTACGGTGAACTTATTAAGATGTCCTTCAAAGAGTGTTTGTTTACATTAAAGTGATAATACGTGATACTATTTTCACTGCTGAAAGACATCTGAGCAAGTTTTCAGGATAAACTAGACATGAAAATGGGTTGAAATAAGATTAAAATAAAATGAAAATAAAAGTCAGTCAATCATGCACGATGTATCCGTTCGAACATCTTTTGTAAACGTAAATTTCATTTAATAATAAAAATGTATTTCTATCGATTTTTGTTTACTTTAAATGTTGTTCAATGATCTTGTGTCGTGAGTTCTGAACTTATTTCGAGTTCCTGTATCATATTATGGAAAAAAAACATATCAAATCCATTTAAAAAAATAAAGATGACCTTGGTATCTCCGAGGCGCCTCCACCTGGACAAAAATTATTATCGCCATATGATAGTCCCCTTCGTACCGTGTAATTTTTGTTACACAAATCTTCCTCTAGGCCTCATAGATTCGAAGATATTTAAGGTCCTAATAGTTATTGCCCCACCCTGTATAATGACATTAAAATGTCTAATATAAAATTACTGAAAATTATAGTCTATAGCCAGTATTCATAGTCTGTTCTTATCTTAACCCACTAACGTCCAAACGGACGCATTTCTAATATAATTTTCAGCGACTTTATTTGCATCGTTAAAGGTCTAAATTTAAAGAAGAAAAAAATATACAGACTATTATTTTCACTAATTAAAATAGCAATCGATTTGATTTGATTAGAGACAACGAGGTGCCACTAAAATAACTAACAATTATACGATATCGATCGAATATCAATTACGCATTACACGACACAATAATCTCTATTGAACGGTCATGAATATATCAAAAGTTGATGTAAATTAACTCAATAATAACCTGATATACATGTATATATTGATATTTTTCATTTTGATTAATTATTATATTTACCTAAAGAACTTCAAATCTTTTTTAGCGTATCTATCCTCCGTACTTACAATGTATCCGCAACAATCTGCACAACACAATAACTGTCTGTGTAATGGTCATGAATCAAACATTACAATAGTCGCGTATCAATAATCGATCTATCTATCAGATCCCTAGGGGGTGTTCTTAAAAACATTACCCAAATGTATCTAGATGCATATGCATCTAATACCTATTCAATGCCAATGACGAAGAAAAGTGCGACGACCTTAAGAAGACGATCATAAAGAATAAATATGGCGACACGAGAAGATCATGCGTAAGTATAAAGTCTATTAGAAAAGGTTATTATATAAAGTATTATTTAAAAAATTAATAAAATTTGTAACTTTTTCAGTTCCCAGATGGATTATTCCGTCGAGGATGAAGACGAGTATAATTTTACTCGTCTTCATCAACGGTCGAGGAATGAGGCAGTGCCATCGACGTCGATGGCACCGCCGCCGCCACCGCCGCTGCCGATGGCACCCCCGCTGTCGATAGCATCGCAGCAGCAGCAGCCGGGGCCGCCGCCGCCGCCGCCGCCCTCGCAGCAGCAACAGCAACAGCAGCAGCCGGGGCCGCAGCAGCAGCAGCGGCCGCAGGAGTTGCGGAATAGAATTGAAAGGCGTAAGTATAAAAAACAAATATATATATATATAATTATGTATTAATAATAATGATGATCCGATAATCGATGGATTTCTCATACGACGTCTCGCGTTAAAGAGGCACAGGCAGTGTCTCGGCGCTCAGTTCGCGTAACTTGGCGCTCGAGACACTACCGTGCCTCTTGATTATTAAAAATTAATATATTAATAATTTTTTCTTTTTTTCAGCACGTCGCTGGGCAAGGGCAGGACGGAATGAAGAGATGTGGCGACAGTGGCGTGAGGCCAATCGCGGCCGATGCCATGGCCGCGGTCGTGGCCGTGGCCGTGGCCGTGGCCGTGCCTATGGCCATGGCCGTGGCCAATATAAAATTCAAAACTTTTATATTAATAATTAACATGATATATCTTGATATTATATTGTTTTGAATTTAATAAACTGTTTAAAGATTTTTAATAATACGAATTTATTTATATATCCTACTACATAATGTATTCTATCCTACTATAATGTATCCGAATTATAAGTTAATAATTAAGTTTTTTAATAATCCTTTGGTTATTTCACAATTTCGTTACGTGCTAAACGAATTAAGTTTTATCTTTACATTGTAACCTTAAATAATACTCGCACACTCTTCTTGTGATATTTATCTTAGAAATTCACTTCTGATGGCTGGAAAATCACACTGCGGGCATACAGTAAAGTCATCTTCCACGATATGTCGTCCCTATAGGTATAGAATATAAACATAAATAAGATAGAAACGAAAGAACTTCATTAGCGCATTTTTCTTCTCGTTTATAAATAATAAGGGACTTACCGTTGCGATACAAAAAGGTAAGGTGTTTTTACATTTATCACAGGTTACTTCAGTCTCGGGGACTCGGCTTTTACAATATGGGCACGGGATAAGAAATTCATCCTCGTTCTCGATATCCTTTGCTCTTGGTGGTTTCCTGACGATAGCCTCGATCTTCTTGCTGTACTTCGCGTCGACCTGTCCCCGATACTCGGGGCGCATCAGCATAGCGGCGAAATTGAAAGCCGCATTTTTCAAGCCCGCTCTATGGCATTCTATCACGGTTGAAGTTAATATCGTTACGATATCTAAAATGTAAAATATACCATTGTATTATTAAGTTGAGCATTAATCATTTCTCAAGTAATTTATTCGTATCAATTGTCGCGAAGAGCGGTTTTTGTTGTACTAACGTGAGGGAAATTTCGATATGTTGTTGGCTACTCTTATAAGCATCCGAGCACCTCGTAAATGATCGCTTCTCTTCACGTGCAATCTCACTAAGATATAGGAATGCAGAAGTCTTAAATTGGTCTGCATCTCCAAGGGAATGGTAACCTTATTTCTCTTCAATTCTTGATACATGCAAAACAGGACATCGTGAGCGTTTCTATAATTACCTATATAAGAAATAAAAAAGATCCATCGCTGTAGCGTTACACTATTTTTAACATGGATATAAATACGCACCAT
>OV788326.1:15215232-15300232 GCA_928718305.1 Tetramorium bicarinatum | reverse complement strand
TCTATATTTCCGAGATCTTGTGAAAAAACTTCATAGCATTGCTTGGAAAATTAGTATTGTAAATAAACGATAACAAAAAGTAACGAATACTTTTGCGAATAATAATCCATTTAATTAACTTGTGAAATTTATATAGTGTCGATTTAATTATATTTCATGTACGTTAAAAAATATTAAATACTGACATTTTTTAAATCAAAATGTCAAACTTTTTTCATGATAGATTGCTTTCCGCAATAATAAAGTTTCAGTTTTGTTTCGTTTAACAAAATGTATTACTACACATTAATTTGATTTTCAGATGCACGAGTAGCTGATCTACCGCTAATCGAATCTTCCTATCAAGTACCACTTATAATATTTGCATATTTGTACTTCGTGCTTGTCTGGGCACCTCGATTTATGAAGAACAGGCCACCATACTCATTAAACACGTTCATGAAGTTATACAATATCGTCCAAATTATGATAAATGTGTGGTTGATATATGACCAACTTGATGCTGGTTTATTCTCAACTAAACTAGTGTGTCCTGATGCTGATTATTCCTATAATTACATTCCAATGAGGGTAATAACTTATATTTAAACCATTTATTGGGAAAATGTACAACATTCCATAATACATTCAGTAGATATCTATTTATAAATGTAATATTTATTGTCAGAATAATTTATAATAGTACTTCTCCACATTCATTTATATTGCTTTTATTAAAATAATACAGAAATGCAGTCTTTGTTTTTTTTTTGATACACTAAATTTTGCCAAAAGAACAAAGAATAAATTTTCTGTTAATAGTGTACATTCTTATCTAAGTTTTATATAAGCTTAACATATCGAAAGTGTACACTTCTCAATGTAGTTGATAATGCTATAAATCGCTCATATATTATTATTCATATATATTTCATAAAATAAGACAGCAAAAATTAATAATTTTGAATTTCATTGTAGTTAGTTAAATGCTCATGGTATTACTTGCTGTTAAAAATATTAGACTACGTCGAAACGATCATATTTGCATTAAGAAAGAAAAATAATCAGATATCTGGTTTACATTTGTACCATCATGTGTCTACCTTACTCTTGACATGGATAGGTGTAAGATATTACGCCATCAGTCCCCTGGTATTTTCGATGTTTCTTAACTGCATCATTCACAGCATGATGTATACATACTACTTCCTAGCGACTTGGGGACCAAGCGTTCAACAAACTGTTGCACCTATGAAACGATGGATTACTACAGCACAAATGGTAAATGGTCGTAACATTTCTCCTCATTTTTTCTGTGTCATAATTCTTTTTCTCTTCAACTTGTTTTACATATCCGATTAATAATTTAATAAATAATACTCTGATAATTTCAAAAACAATTTTTCTGTAGTTACATAGTTAATTCATTTTGTCATTATATAAATCATAAATATCCGTCGACAAATAGCAAAATTAACTATATTAATTTATTTCCAGATACAATTCGTCATATTGATCTTGTACGGATCACAAGCATACGTGTTAGATGATTCGTGCATAATCGTACCTACATCGGTTGTCACGATGTATATTCTAAATTTGTTAATAAATTTCTATATGTTTCATTATTTCTATAAACGAGCATACACGAAACATAAAAAAACAGTAAAATTGTAAAATATAATTGCAAAAATATTTCTATATAGCGGAATCGACAATATTATCGACATCACAATGACTTTCTATTATAAATTCTTCAAGTCATTCTTCTATTTATTCTATTACACTGTTCAGCAAAAAATAATTTTTTTCAAACACCAGAAAAAGTTTCCATACTATTTTAAATACTATAAAAATTTAACATAATTAAAAATTATTTGGAAAATTATTTAATAGATATCCTCCTTAGAAATGGCCAACATAAGTTGCAAATTTGATGTCACAAATTTTACATTAATTACTTTTACATAAACAAATATTTTTTAATTGTAATAGATACAATAAATTCCTTTTAAGAACTGAAAAGCTGAACAGCATACTTAACAATATACCTAATTTTGTTTGCAATAGTTCTTCGATGTATATCGTATCATATATATCGTAATCATATACCATATATCGTAACTTTAATATGTAAAATTTTTAAATAGTCTTTTTTATAATTTAAACACAAGTTTCTCAATAATATGATGTGATAGAATAATTTAGTAAATAAAATTGTATTCAGCATTTAAAAAAGGAAATTATTTTCTTCGTTTTTGTGCATTTTATCGTTGCAGTGATAATTATAACTATTTATGTTTTAATAGCAAATGGACAGGGCAAAAATATTGTTTACATTCTCTTTTTCACTTAAACGCAATCATGTTGCTAATGAAAAAAAAAACAAAATTTATTTTGTAGACATCTAATTAATTTACATTATCTGACAATAAGAAGAACCAAGCATATTTAATTGCGCGCGCGCGCTCCTTAACAGAGCGTAAATTTATGTAATAACAATTTTTAATTGTTAAAAGGATACATAATATATCTTATCGATTGTAATATCGAGATCACGTTGTGTAAAAAATAAATGGCAAATCAAGGGCAAAGTATAAGATAGCTCACAATTTTAATACAATAGAAACGCGTGCTAGATTCTTGCGCTTGTTAGATAACTAGCGCATTATCAGCTCGTCGTGTGCGGTCACGTTATAACAGAACAAATAATATTTAACAGTAAACGGTCATATTTTGTTATATAATTATAGTAACGATTCATAAGATCGATACAGTGCAATTGTCTATTATGGATTTCTCACAACATATGTTATATTACTGGAACAAAGAGATCGGTAAGTATTATTTAGCAAAAGCTGACCAAATAAAAAATCACAGTGCAATAATTCGAGATTTAGTAAGAATTTACAATTCTTAAGAAACCATACTTCAGTGAAATATTAGTGTTACAGAAAAATAATAATACATAGATTAACAAATAATTTTGCAAAGTATACTTTATTTGCCAAATCGGCATTACTGTAATATCGAGTTAATTATATTTCACATACGTTGAAAAATTTTAAATACTGATGAAAATGCATTGTCTTCTCATTGCTTTCTCTTGCAAAATGTTCCTATTTTACTTCGATTAATAGAGTAAATTTTTAATATTAATATCATATATGTATCTAAATCACATATATGTATCTAAATGTATTTTTAAATACTAATTTGATTTTCAGATTCACGAGCAGCCGATCTACCGCTAGTCAGTTCTCCTTATATGACTTATATCATATCAATTATAATATTCGCATATTTGTACTTGGTGCTTAACTTTGGGCCTCAATTTATGAAACGTAGGCCACCATACTCATTAACGACATCTATGAAGTTGTATAATATGGTACAAATTATGGCAAATATGTGGATGACATATAACTGTATTGACGTTGGTTTAGTCGCGATTAATTTCACGTGCCTTGTTCTTGATAATTCCAACGATTATACTTCAATAAGGGTAATAATTCACGTACAATTAACTTTTTAGGAAAATGTATCAAATCGGCAGATATTTATAATTGTAATACTGAGAAATATTTAATATTTCTCTATAATTCTCCGTATCAGTTTATATTAGATTTTTACTAAAACAATGCAGAAATGAAGTCTACAACTAAATTTTGTAGAGGAACAAAAAGTAAATTGGAAAAAAAAAAAAGAAAATAACAATTTTCTGTTATAATACATAGTTTTAAGGGGATCCTAAAGTAACGCTCGAACTTGATCGAGGTCGATAATATAGGCGCGAGGAAATGTCGGTATTATCGACATTTCTAATTCCGCGTTCTGTCTATGACTTATCTGAGGAGCGAGAATGTATGCGTGGAACTCACACTAAAGAGGCGGCGGGCGCACGCCATGTGCATGTGCGCTCGCCGCCACGCTATTTTTAGAATAGAAGAGGATAGATACTTTGTTGTTCCGTCCTTCTCGCTCCTAATGTATGATTCTCGACGATCCGAGATGGCTCGAGCGACTGAATTTCGTTTCATTACCCAGTGTAGGGCCGCCCATACGAATTGTGGGCCCCACTCAAGTGGTGTTCACTTACTTATATGAGCGACCCTGTATTGGCAATGTTATTATATAAATATATATATATATATGTATGTACATACATATATGTATGTACATACATATATATATGTACATACATACATACATATATATATATATATATATATATATATATATATATATGTATGTATGTATGTATGTATGTATGTATGTGTATAACGTATATATATATATATATATATATACATATATATGTGCATCGAGTACTTTGACGACGGTTTTTCGTAAGCATTGACTACTTTGACGACTTTTGACTGTTTTGACGACCGTCGTCAAAGTTTTATTGTACTATCGTATACTTTGACGACGTCGTCAAAATAACATTTATCAGTGAAACAGCTACATTAACGACATTGTAAAGTTTGACGACAGTATGCGGTACAATGACGATATTGACGACAGTAAAGGAAATAGTCAAAAAGTAAAAAGATGATTGAAATTTCATATGTTTATTCTTTTCTAAATGTTATCAACTATATCATTTTTAATATATAATAATTATAAACAGATGACAATTTAATAATAGATGCATAATTATAATTATAAAAGTACTGTTAAAATAATTCAAAAGAAATATGCGTAACATTAAAACACTAGACAATTTAATTATACATATTAATTTTATATATTAATTACAAATCATATTTCTTAAACATCTTAGATCTTATGTCAAAAACGAGTTACAAATGAAAAAAATAACACTTATAGACAAACACAAAAATCATAAAACTGTCAAATGTTCATTTCATAACTAACCGTTACAAATTTACGCATTACTACAAAGTCACTTTAAAAAGTCACCTTGTAAAAACACAAAATACATACGTAATAAAAAACCTATGCTAGAAATTAAAAATATAAAAATAAAAATTAGATTACCTCAAAATAGAACTAAATAAAACGCGAATGTATGTGCGTGCATGTATTCGTGCCTGTATGTAGAGGGTAATATTATGTATGTATATACATAATACAAACGTATGCACGCGCGACACACGTCGACATGCATAAACATAGACATGTTTCACTAAATAAATTGAAAACAATGGGCGCATTTAGGAGACACAATGGTTGTACAATGGTTGAGTAATTCGTCAACGTAATTGATATAGATTTAGGGATCTAACAGTAAAAACCAAACATTACTAACTACTTGCTGATTACTTGTATCTTCTGAACGCAGCCAATTACAATATTTATTATTAAATAAACAACACAAACATGCCTTTAAAGTAAAGGATTGATTTCATCAAAAGAGTAAGGTTACATTACATGTTTCGTTCAATAAAATTGTTAAGCGTACAGATCGGCTGCAAAGTAGAAAAGTTCTCGTGGGTCTTTAAAAATTTTTTAGACTAATGCCAATCAGCACGCTTGAAAAATTTCATACAACATATCTAATATTATCTTAAAAGATGAAAATTTATGGGCATAGATATTTTCATAACGTTGCACAGGATTCTAATAGCGGAGGATAATAATAACAACCTTTCACTCAAAAGAATCCTGTCCTGTTATGAAGACATCTACGCCTATAAAATCAATTTTTAGAATGATATTGGATGTGTCATATGACAAATTTTTCAAACGTGTTGATTGGCTGTAATCTAGAAAATTTCTAAAGATTTCCGAGAACTTTTCTACTTTGCAGCTGACCTATACACATAAACAATTTTATTGGACGACACATATAATATTAGCCTTAGAGTGTTATTGCGAAATCAGTCCTTCGCTTAAAAGGCATATTTGTGCCGTTTATTATCAGTGAACAGTGAAAGTAAAATGTATATATTATGAGACATTAAATAAATATGTATATATTTTTTATATGTAACAAAGTTTACATATTAAATTGAAAATTTAATTGTATAGGACTAATGAATAAATTATATAGTAAAACATGTGAAAGTAAGAAATCAATCATTATTACAATGTACAAGAGAAATGCAATTGTGGCATATTATTCTTTTATATTCTATTGATTAGTACTTCTGCTTCTTACGTGAGATATGTTATGCGTAAGTATTTATCATACTATTATCATATTAATATTCTGCCTTAAACATCGTTTTCACGATAGATTTGTAATTGTATGTAATGTCGTCGCCTTACAATATGTTACAATTATCTCTATTATTTTTATTTTTTTTTAGTTTTACAATAAATTTTTACATTTTTTCATTATTTTTACTATATATATTGTGTTAATGCATGTACATTACTACTGGAAAATATAAAAATTTAATGTCTAAATAATATTCATAGTCCGATTTTACATATTTAGATTATGTTATGCTCATTATGAGATAATTAATGTTCAACCAATGACAATCGTATAATATTTGAAACTGAACTTAAAGCATTGTTCAATATGAGGCAGGTATGAATATCATTCTTTTCAACGTTTTAATCGTGAAACATGAACATAATCACTCAATTTATTGAGTGATTATGTTCATGTTTATGTTTATGTGTGTAGGATAGATAGATGTTGGAGACTACGTTTACACGGCATCGTTAATCGGGTTTAATAACATCCGTAGTTGTCAGGTAGACCAATCGTAACCATTTTTCAGAAGAATGGGATAGCTGTGATTGGTCTGCCTTACAACTCCGGATGTTATTAAACCTGATTTAAGGCCATCACACATAAAATTCCGTAAGGACGTAAAACGTAACATTAAGGAAACCGACCAATCTCAATCCAGTATTTGACAGTGAAGAGGTTAAGGCAATGGCACACAAATTCCGTAAAACGTAACAGTAAGATTACGACCAATCGCGTTGCTCGATTCAATCATCCGTAACTGAATTAAGTAACACGATTGGTCGTAATCTTACTGTTATGTCTCATGGAATTTGTGTGCCACGGCCCTTACGGAGAGTCAAATACTGGATTGGGATTAGTCGATTTTCTTACTGTTACGTTTTACGGCCTTACGGAATTTTATGTGTGATAATCTTAACGGTACCGTGTAAACGTAGACATAGACTTAGGCCGACTTCACACCTTGGCAGAAAAGCAGAAGCAGAAAAGCAGAAGTCCAATCAGAACTCTCACTTATAGTAGACAATATGTATTGTACATATGTATATACATATTGTATATATACTACACTACTGCTTACTATGAGTGAAAGTTTTGATTGGGCTTCTGCTTTTCTGCTTCTGCTTTTCTGCCAAGGTGTGAAGCCGGCCTTAGGGTGCAGTCCCATGGAGTGTATCGCGCGTATCGCGGATTGCGCGTATCAAGAATCTGACCAATTGCGGACGTTCCGCTGCGAACGTTTTCGATATGCGGGAGTTTCGTTCCTATGGTCCAGCGGAACGTCCGCGATTGGTCAGATTCTCGATACGCGCAATCCGCGATACGCGCGATACGCTCCATGGGACTGCACCCTTAGACTACGTTTACACGGCACCTTAATCGGGTTTAATAACATCCGTAGTTGTCAGATAGACCAATCACAGCTATTCCATTCTTCTGAAAAATGGTTACGATTGGTCTACCTGACAACGACGGATGTCATAAAACCTGATTAACGGTGTCGTATAAACGTAGTCTTAATCGGCACCTTAATCGGGTTTAGTAACATTCGTAGTTGTAAGGCAGACCCATAGAAATATCTGGATGGAGCCTATTTCCGCGGTGTTGAAGCTTGAGAGGAAAAAAGGGCATGATCAGCCAAAATGGCGATAACGACTAATGTCACGGAATGGTCTACTTACACAGTGTATTATTGGTTAGAGTCACAGTAAATCTGATCAACCAAAATGGCCACAATGAGTTTTCCTCTTCACGTCTCATGGCTCCTGCACACTGGACGCGGAAATGCTTGCCGCGCGGCGGAAGTTGGCTCGATAGCCAATCAAAGTTGGATAGAGTTTAATTTTTTCCACGTGGCGGAAGATTTGATTGGTTATCGAGCCAACTTCCGCCGCGCGGCAAGCGTTTCCGCGTCCAGTGTGCAGGAGCCATCAGGCTTCACTCCCCTCGTCTATAACTGTACCTTACGCTCCATCCAGATATTCCTACATCCATGGGCAGACCAATCACAGCTATTCCATTCTTCTGAAAAATAGTTACGGTTGGTCTTCCTGATAACTACGGATGTTGTTAAATCCGATTAAAGATGGAAGCATAAAATTGTAGAAGCCATAAGCAGAATGCCTACAATGAATTGTGCTTGTAGCTATGCATATTTTTGTGTAGATTGTGTAGATTGTAAATTAGAAATTCAGATAACATACGCATGCGCTATGGTATCTGCATTCTGCTTATGGCTTCTGCAATTTTATGTGCTTCCACCTTTACGGTGCCATGTAAACGTAGTCACATTTGCTACATGATTTAGGTGTACTATGCTCCTACCAGGTATATATGTTCTAAGGTTATAACATTTGAAGTTTTTAGGCCGGACAATCACAGCTATTCCATTCTTGTGAGGAATGATTACGGCCGGTATTCATAGTCAATTTTTATATTTAAGATCATCTTGAATGCAGTCTTATGTGATTCTAAATCAATCACAAAGCCGTATTAGCATCTTAAGACATTACTTACGATCTTGATATAAAAACGAACTATGAATACTAGCCTACGATTGGCCTGACAACGGATGTTATAAAACCCGGTTAATCCATTACTTCCCAAGCGGACATTTTATAGTCGATTGGTTTTTGGCTCAGAAAAGTGATGAAATCACATGAAAACTTATAACGAAATATGCTTTCCTACGTAAAAAGAGTTGTTCTTTCAGATTCCGGGGTCAAAATTCCAAAATTTTTTATTGAAAATTAAATATGGCAGCTCAAAGTTGATATAAATTTTTCATTGACTATTGACTTTTTATAGACGAGAACTTCGAAAAATTTTGTCCGTAACTGTTGTAGACGATTGAAGTGACAGATTTTGGCTCTTTAAAGTATAAACTATGATTATTAATTGATTTTTTCAAGTAATTCAAGATGATAGATGCAATAAGGCATCCAAATACATGGAAATCATATTTTATTGCGATATATGTGTATGAGTAGTCATTTCTCATGTTTTTGAGGTCGCTGAGTACGAATCTTTGATCATTTATCCATTTTTAAAATGGCGGGATACAATATGGCATCTACGTACCACAAAAATCATACTTTATTGAAAACTATGCGTCAAAGTTCTTATTTTATATGTTTATGAGGTTGCTGAAAACAAATTTTGGATCTGTTTTTTGTTTTTCAAAATGGTGGATACAATATGGCGTCCAAATATACAAAAATCATACTTTATTGCGAACTATGTATGTGAGTATTTATTTCATATGTTTCGAGGTCGCTGAATTCAAATCTGATATTTTTGCATGGATAGAATACGATTTTTAGTAGCTACTAAAATACACCTTGGGAGCCAATCTTCCCAAAAGCGGCTCTGACTCTCAATGAAGTATATTTTTCGAAACATTGAATCGTCATATTACATCCGTCTTTTGAAATATATAAAACAAACCCAAAATTCGTATTCAGCGACCTCGTAAACATATAAAATAAGTACCCATATACATAGTTTGCGATAAAGTATGATTTTCGTGTATTTGGACGCCATATTGCATCCACCATTTTGAAAAACGAAAAACACCCAAAATTTGTTTTCAGCGACCTCACAAACATATAAAATGAGTACTCGGACGCATAGTTTTCAATAAAGTATGATTTTCGTGGTACGCGGACGCCATATTGTATCCGCCATTTTGAAAAATGGGTAAATGACCAAAGATTCGTACTCAATGACCTCGAAAACATGAGAAATGACTACTCACACACATATATCACAATGAAATATAATTTTCATGTATTTGGACGCCATATTGCATCTATCATCTTGAATTACTTGAAAAAGTCAATTAATAATCATAGTTTATACTTTAAAGAGCCAAAATCTGTCACTTCATTCGTCTACAACAGTTACAGACAAAATTTTTCGAAGTTCTCGTCTATAAAAAGTCAATAATCGATGAAAAAATTATATCAACTTTGAACCGCCATATTTAATTTCCGATAGAAAATTTTGGAATTTTGACCCCGGAATCTGAAAGAGCAACTCTTTTTACGTAGGAAAGCATATTTCGTTATAAGTTTTCATGTGATTTCATCACTTTTCTGAGCCGAAAACCAATCGACTATAAAATGTCCGCTTGGGAAGTAATGGGTTAACGGTATCGTATAAACGTAATCGCAGTGGAACACAGTGTAAAGGCCGTGACATAGACTTTGCATAACACATAATACATAAAGCGTAAGGAGATCAACCAATCAAAGTTCTCTATTTCTCTCCAGGTAGGAAATAAAGAACTCTGATTGATTAATTTCCTTATGCGTAATATATTATGCGTTATGCAAAAGTCTGTGTCGCGGCCTTAAAGCGTCGTCTACAATGAGCGTACTAGTAAATTCGTAAGCAAATCGACCAATCACAATCAAGTTTTCTTACAAATTCTTGACTGTCATTGGTCAATTTGCTTGACAACCTTACTGCTACGGCTATTGTAGCATTGCCCCCCACTACCGATACATTCCCTCCTGTATCTTTTTCCTCTTTGACTGTTACAGTTTACGGAAATTCATGTGTTAAGCCGGATTTATGCAGGCCGTAAACTGTTATCTTAGGCCGAAACCTTAAAGTTTTGACCAATCACATCTTCCGATTCCGTTGCGCATAAATACGCACTGGTCGAAATTTTACGGTTTCGGCATTTATGTTAATTTATTAAGGGTGCATCCCGATGGATAGAGAAATAGCGGAACGGAGCAGTAACGGAAAAGAGACATGATGGGAGATCAACCAATCAGAGTAATTCCGTTTTAATTTCGTTCCGTATTTTAGTGAGTGGGTTCCCCATGGCAAACATTTTAACGGAACGGAACAAAAACGGAATCATTCTGATTGGTTAGCTCTCTAAATTATGAAAGGCTAACCAATCAGAATGATTCCGTTTTTGCTAGGTTCCGTTAAAATGTTTACCATGGGGAACCCAGTCACTAAAATACGCAACGGAATTAAAACGGAATTACTCTGATTGGTTGATCTCCCATCATGTCTCTTTTCCGTTACTGTTCCGTTCCGCTATTTCTCTATCCATCGGAATGCACCCTAACAGTTTACAATCTTTATAAATCCACCTTAAAGGTACATCTACATCTATCGTAAGCAAATCGACCAATTGCAGTTAAGTTTTCTTATTAAACCTTAATTATAATTGATTGATTTGCTTACGACCTTACGATTACGATAGATGTAGAAGTACCTTTAAGGCTAATTTATAGAGGCCGAAAACTGTTAACTTATACCGAAACTATGAAATTTTGACTAATCACGATTCTGTTGTGCGTAACCACGCATTGGTCGTAATTTTATAGCTTTGGTATAAGTTAACAGTTTACGACCTCCATAAATCAGCCTTTAAAGCCATTAAGGCTATAATACACAAATTTCAAGAGAGAAATAAAGGACTCTGATTAGTTTGTTCTTTTATGCATTATGTATTATGCGTTATGCAGAAGTCTATATTCCTGTCTTAAAAGCCACGACTTTTAGGCTCTTCCGTAAAGCGTTAGGGCCTAAACAGAATGGCTGAGTTAAGCGGGGAGCACAGACTTTTGCATAACGCATAATACATAACGCATAAGGAAATTAACCAATCAGAGTTCTTTATTTCCTACCTGGAGAGAGCAATGGAGAACTTTGATTGGTTGATCTCCTTATGCGTTATGTATTATGCGTTATGCAAAAGTCTGTGTCGCGGCCTTTATTATTTCAAGATTTGTTTTATGATTTAAAGCCGGATTTATACAGGCCATAAACTGTTAACTTGAGCCGATATTGTAAAGTTCCAACCAATCACGTCATTCGATTCCATTGTGCGCAATACACTTTGATCGAAATTTTACAGTTTCGGCATAAGTTAATAGTTTACGGCCCTTATAAATTCGGCATAAGTCTTTGTTTTAAAGTAAAGGCCATTACATGTACATTTCCGTAACCGTAATCGTAAGAATTGAATAATGTGATTGGTCGAAATCTTACGATTACGGTTACGTACGGAAATGTATGTGTGATGACTATAACACACGAATTTCCATAAGATGTAAGAATCAAGAAAACAATAAGAATCAACCAATCGTGTTGCTTAATTCTTACTGTTATGGTTATATACGGTTGAATTAAGCAACGCGATTGGTTGAATCTTACTGTTACATCTTACGGAAATTCGTGTGTTATAGCCATCACACATACATTTCCGTACGTAACCGTAATCGTAAGATTTCGATCAATCACATTATTCAATTCTTACGATTACGGTTACGGAAATGTACATGTAATGGCTTTTACTTTAAAACAAAGACTTAGGCCGGTATTCATAGTCAGTTCTTATTTTAAGACCGTCTTAAGTAACGTCTTAAGATGCTAATACGGCTCTGTGATTGGTTTAGAACCATATAAGACTTTACTTAAGATGATCTTAAATATAAGAATTGACTATGAATACGGGCCTTAAGCTGAATTTATAAGAGCCGTAAACTATTAACTTATGCCGAAACTGTAAAATTTCGATCAATGTGTATTGAGCACAATGGAATCGAATGACATGATTGGTTGGAACTTTACAGTATCGGCTCAAGTTAACAGTTTATGGCCTCTATAAATCCGGCTTTAAATCATAAAACAAATCTTGAAATAATAACTCAGCCATTCTGTTTAGGCCCTAACGCTTTACGGAAGAGCCTAAAGTCCGTGTCGTGGCCTTTAAGACGGGAATATAGACTTCTGCATAACGCATAATACATAATGCATAAAAGAACAAACTAATCAGAGTCCTTTATTTTTCTCTTCAATGAAAATAAAAATTTTGATTGATTTCTCCTCTTATGCGTGGTCTACAATAGCGGTAAAAGTAGTCAATAAAAGCTGTAAGACATTTGAGTAAACCGTTGTTTTCGACTAATAAAGCATAGAGTAAAGGCCGTGACACAAACTTTTGCATAACGCATAATACATAACGCATAAGGAGATCAACCAATCAAAGTTCTCCATTTCTCTCTTCAGGTAGGAAATAAAGAATTCTGATTGGTTAATTTCCTTATGCGTTATGTATTAAGGGTTCTTTTCACGCTGACGCTCGATGCTCGTTTTTAGCGTCAAAAGACGTCACGTGACTAAAAATAAATATACCGATTCATCATTTTTGGTCACGTGACGTCTTTTGACGCTAAAAATGAGCGTTGAGCACTGAAATATAGTAATACTGGAACGCGCACTGGCGCGCTAGATGCGATACGACAGAGGGGCAATTTTGCGAGTAGCCTGTCCTTTTTGTACAGTAACGCTCAAAAGTATTTGCTTAATCTACGAAGGTTACGTTTCGATATTCAATGCAAGTTGTCTGCAGGCTTAACTTTTTACTTTGCCTGTACTACAGCGGTCTGCGCATGCCCGGAGAGGTTGATCACAAAATCTATCTATCCTTACCTCGCTTTCCGTACACGGGCTTAGCACGCCAGTGTCCGTTCCAGTATTACTATATTTCAGTGGCGTTAAGCATCAGCATGAAAAAGTACCTTTATGCAAAAGTTTGTGTCGCGGCCTTAAGGCCGTAAACGAAATGGTTCAAACCCATTTTCAATACGGCCTTACTCTACGGCTTACGACCTTAGGCCGGCTTCACATCTTAGCAGAAAAGCAGAAGCCCAATTAGAATTCTCACTCATAGTAAGCAGTAGTGTAGTGGTATATACCAATACATACTGTCTACTATGAGTGAGAATTCTGATTGGACTTCTGTTTTTCTGTTTCTGCTTTTCTGCCAAGGTGTGAAGCCAGCCTTAGTCTCAAATGTCTTACAGCCTTAATCCACTACTCTTACCGCTATTACCTTACACCGTTACCTTACACCATTATTACTTTACACCGAACGTGTTTAGTTCACGTCAAATAGGTTTTTTTTTATGAAATGAATTTGGTTAATTATTTAGGACTTACTACTTGATGCGTACTAAACTCATACGGTGTAAACTAGGCCATTATAGACCACGTATTATGCGTTATGCATTATACAGAAGTCTGTGCTCTGACCCTGAAGGCCATCACACGTACATCCGTAATCGTAATTGTAAGAAATTGAGTAAAACGATTGGTCGATTCGACCGGTTACGGTTACGGACGGCGAATTGAATAATGTCAAGGATCGTCTATAATGGCCGTAGCAGTAAGGTTGTAAGCAAATTGACAGTCAAGAATTTGTAAGAAAACTTGATTGTGATTGGTTGATTTGCTTACGAACTTATTACTACGCTCATTGTAGACGACGCTTGATTGGTCAAAATCTTACGATTACGGTTACGGAAATGTACGTGTGATATGGCCTTTAAGGCCATTCTACAATTGCTTAAGCGTCGTTGTAAACGTAAGGCTGTAAGAATTTGACCAATCATAGTCGATTATTCTTCGATCATAAGAAGAATATTTGACTACGATTGGTCATTTTCTTACAACCTCACGTTTACAACAACGCTTACGCAATTGTAGAATGGGCTTTAAGCTAATCATACTCACTTTCCGTAGAACGTAACAGTAAGGATTCGACCAATTGCGCTGCTTAATTCTTACTGTTATGATTACGAACGCCCAAATCAAGCAACGCGATTGGTCGAAGCCCTACTGTTACATTCTATGGAAAGTGTGTGACTAGCTTTACGCCGATTCCACAATCAGTCGTATGTCGCTGTCGAATGTCGTAATCACAAGGTTGTAATCAATCCCAATCAAAGCATTCTCATAAGGCTTAACTGTGATTAGTTATAATCTTACAATTACGACATTCGACAGCGACATACGACTGATTGTGAAACCTGTCTTAAGCCATATCAGACTACGGGTTGCCAGTTACGATTATCAACTGATAGTTCTATTTTCGCCAATTATGATGCAGCTAATCGAGACTTGCTGCATCGTGATTGGCAGAAATAGAACCGTCAACCAATAATCAACTACGGTTTGATACTGACTTTAGACTGATCAATTAATTCGGATTTATAGAGGCTGTAAACTATTATATGCCGAAACTGTAAAATTTTGATGCGTGGTTACGTACAACGGAATCAAATAACGTGATTAGTCGAAACTTTACAGTTTCGGCCTAAGTTAACTATTTACTTAGAGCATATATACTTGGAGGAGGAATGCTGCCTGCAAAGTGTAGCAAGGCCATTCTACAATTGCGTAAATGTAGTTGTAAATGTAAGGGTGTAAAAAAATGACCAATCATAGTCGAATATTCTTCTTATGATCGAAGAATAATCGACTATGATTGATCATTTTCTTACAGCTTTACAATTACAACTACATTTACGCAATTGTAGAATGGCCTTAAGCTCATCTTAAGTACAGTCTTATGTGGTTCTAAAGCAATCACAGAGCCGTATTAGCATCTTAAGATATTACTTAACCCCAAATCTACAATAGGTGTAGTAAGCTTTAAGCTGTAAGAAATTGACCAATGATATTCAATTATTCTCTTCATCTTCGTCTGTGATTGGTTAATTTTTTAAGGCTTAAAACGTACAGACGAGGTCATTAATTGGACATCGGAGCTATACGGGTTTTAGAACACGTCCGAAACGCGTGCAATTTCTAAGCATTCCGTGTATCATGACTTGGCCGGATTGAGTCTTATAAGACCAGGAGCCATTAAATTAAAGAAGAAAAAAGTGTATCATGACTCATGACACACGAATGCTTAGAAATCGTACGTTTCAGATGTGTTCCAAAACCTGTCAACTTTACGATGTCCAGGCATTAATGACCCCGTCTGTACTACATTTATTGTAGATCCGAGTTAATGACCGGAAATTTACAATGAGTCGTAGTGGTAAGGTTGTACAGCAAATCGACCAACGACAGTCAAGAATATATAAGAAAACTTGATTGTGGTTAGTCGATTTGCTTATGATCTTACGACTACAATTCATTGTAGACGAGGCTTAAGACGGTCTTGAAATAAGAACTGACTATGAATACCGGCCTGTGATTGGTTTAGAATCACATAAGATTGTACTTAAAATGATCTTAAATATAAGAACTGACTGTATGAATACCGGCCATTGTGTCTGAACCCTAACTTTAGTATCTAACCTATAAAACAATTTTTAATATTTTAACATTTCTTGAACAAATTATTATGAATATGACATAAATTAATGTATGATTCAATAAATTTATCATCTTTGATTTATGTTCATTTCTACTAATGTAGATTAACTTTAATCTCGATTTAACTTATATCTTTTTCCAATTCTTAGAATTAGAGAAAATAGAAAGTAAGTTAAATCATGATTGAAGTTAATCTGTATTGGTAGAAATAAGTATTAGAATGACTTTTACCAAGCTCCAGTTAACCCAATCGCTGGTTAATTCTATTATGATTAGCATAAGCCATTAATTAATTTTACAGTATTAGCCAATAACTATGCTAGTCATAACGAAATTAACCGGCGATTAGGTTAATCGGAGATTAATAAAAGTCGCCTTTAACCTATTACTAATCAGAAATTTTTTGGATTGGGATGTTTGAATCAATTTCAGTGTTTGAATCAATTTTTGCCCATCTATACTATTCTCTCTAATATAACACAAGTAGGATCATTCTTATGTCAATAAGAACAAGAGCCTGATTCTCGACCTTATACGAAAAAATTTCACATACGAAAGTGACAATGCGTTTTCACTGATTGGTATATAATTTGAAATCTAAAAAATATATACCAATCAGTAAAGGCTCAGTGTCACTTTCGTGTACGAAAAATTTTTGTACGAGTTCGAGAATCGAACCCTATAAGACCATAAGACATGGATCAATACATAACCATAAAGTCGCTATTGATTTACGTAATACGTAATTTTATGTTCCTAAGAATGTTTTTGTTTCTGGAACGTCCCTCGGAACCCTTTTCCAAGAAACTGTATTCCTGAAAAATCTTCATTATGTGGCTGTGATCCTATTTGTGCTATATGTATACATATATATGAATACATATATAGGATACCTAATGCTCTATTAAAACTGAAGATGGTAATTGACAGTGGTAAAAAATAGAATTTTTTAATTGTTGCTTTGATAACTGGGGTATTCATTTTCTTATTAATGATAAAATTTTCTTTTATTAAGCTCCGATTAATCTAATCGCAACCAAGGAATTCAAATATATAAATCAAATACGTTAGAAAGAAGAAAAGGAGCTTTAATAAAATGGGCGAGAAGTTCAATTAAAAATAAATAGATTTCATTATAAGATTGTTTTTTGTGGCTAAACTAATATATACTCGTACTTTTAAAATGATATACTATAAAATAGATATAAATTTAAAGTTTAGTAAAAGCAAAAACAATAAAATTTTAGTACTGTCCAATACAGCAACAAAAAACAGATGCCAATTTGCAGATAATGTATATAAAATTTTATATATTTTAGTTATAACATATACTCGTATATATTTAATATTTATTTTACTAACATGTATATATCTGTATTATATTATGCTCTAATTATATTAGTAGAATATTAAAACACAATATGATTTACATTAAGGAAAGTACAAAGTTTTTACATTCTTATGTATAGAAACAGAAACACTAAATTAATATTAAACATACATCATAGGCTAAAAGTAAATGCATAAAATATTTTTCACATCTTATAATATGTAAAGTATGTATTAGACTATGCATTACAGGTTAAACTGTACAAAATCGATTAAAACGAAAAAAGTGAATATTATTTATCTTAGTCAAATTGATTGGTCAAATTTGATTTAATCTCAATCTTTGAACGCATATAATGCAAGTATGTTACGCAATTTAATACAGATTAGATGCAAAGCAGTTCTAGCGGTTCAAGTATATTATGTGACTTAATACAGATTAGATGCAAAGCGGTTCTAGTGAATATACTATCAAATAATTTCGAAAAATACTTAAGTACTAATTAAATACTTCGTTTAAAGTTTCAATATTGCAATTGTTTGTGCGTGTGCGTGTGTGTATGCGTGTGCGTGTGTGTACACCATATTACTAAATGTTAAGTACAATATATATGCGACAGCATAAATTAAGATTATTAAGATATACGCACGTATAAATCACTACATATATAAACTTTTCTTTTTGAAGCACATTATGTTTATCATATTACATCTTATCATATTATATTATGTCTAGCGATTCTATTGTTTTTTGTTCTACATTTAAATATGTATGCATATGATCGACTAAGTTTTTATGATTGTACCAGGAAATTACTATCTTTAAAACTTAAGCTATGTTTATTATTTTTTATGTATTTATTCTTATTTAAATAAATGAGATGAGATCATATTTGTAAAAATAAAATGTTATTGTACTTATATTAAACGTATATACTAATATAGCAGGTTGATGCAAAATATCTTTTTTACCTTACGTTATCTCTTACAAATAAAGGAAAAATTCTAAAGACTCTCAAACAGAAATCGTATTGCACGTTGAATACAAAAGTAAAATTTTTTAAAATTATATTATTTTTTATCATATTTAATAAATATAATATTTTTGCATCATTTATATTAATCGTATTCTTATTTTTCTCTTTTTTATAACAAAAATTAGATTCTATTAATGTCTACTCGTGTAAAGTTTATAATAATATTTAAACTAATAATGTTATATAATGTCTTAACTATGAAGGTATACAACTGTAAACGAGGCATTAGCGTACTATTAAACTAAAAAAATAATTTACGTCTTAATTCTTTGGCATACGCGGATAACAGATTTGAGTTATATTCAGAGTAAAGAAGAGTAGTTCAACGCTAGTAAGATTATAAGCTTCACAGGTTCCATTTTGCTTTCACTGTTCCTTGACGACGTAACTTTTATGATTATGATCAATGAAAAAGGAAGATTGATTAAAGTAAAGCCAAATTTAATAATTATTAGACACTGTAAAATAAAATAAAATATTTTCTTAAATTCCTTCTATTATTTAAACGAATAAGTCAATGTGTATATAAATAAAATACTTACATACGTTTCAAAGTTTTCTGTTTATTATGAAGTCATTTTAATTTGAGGTGATGTTCGATGAGCCAATAAAGTGTATTTTTTTTTATTTCTTGAATCTCTCTCAAAGAAGGTAGAATGAGATTTTCCATATGTTTAGCAAATGCCTCAAATACTGCTTCCTTTTCTCTTTCAGTCCAACGCACTCTTTTAGTTTTTCTATAAGGCGATGCTAAAAAGAATAATATTAAAATATAATACATCATATGTGCATAATGTGATAAGTTTTTAATTGCGACAATACACACTGTAAACGAAAGAATAAGAAAATCTATACTTTTAAAAAAGGCGTGTTAAATCAATAGCCGAAAGTCTCGAAATATTGTTGCCTCTTTCTTACGATGCTGATTGGATCTCTTGCTTGGCTCACTTCACATTGTTATCAGCGCGGAGATGTGTGTATTGTGATTTTTTTTATTGCGATAGTTTTACAGTTCAAGTATCGAAAAAGATTTTAAAAATTAAAATTTTTGTAACTCTTAAATCTTAAATTGTAACAATAATGAATAATAGCAAGCACAAAGCGCTTATCCCACCATCACTAGTAACATTAAATGATATATGCTCAATGCAATCTTCAATGAAAATTTTTTCAAAATATTTTACAAATTGAAAACTTTCAGAAATATTGAGAAAATCTACATCTTTTTTTTAAAATTTTTTATATATAAATTCTGCAATATTCTAAGATTTGCAAGATTTTTTCTTTCTCATTTTACAATTTAAAAAAATACCTTAAACTTTTTCAAATTTTGTAAAATTACGTCTGAAATTAAAATAACAAATCTTAAAAGTCTCAGATATTTCAGAATTTATATACATGGTGTCCCTGAGCATTGTATCAATTCCTCATGAGAAGGTAGAGGGGAACGAGATAAACAAAAATGTTCTCTATCATTTTACGAAATTCATAACAATTATCGAGTTAATTGTTAAAAATCGGAAGAAGGGATAGACATGGCAGTGCGCAAGATGTGAGCGGGGGCTCGCTGTTCGTGCTGCCATTGCCGCTCTCATATCTTGCGCACCGCGTTGTCTATCCCTTCTTCCGATTTTTAAAATTAATAATTCGATAATTATTACGAATTTCGCAAAATAGTAGTAGACATTTTTGCTTATCTTGATCCCCTCTACCATCTCATGAGCGATTGATACAGTGCTTGGGTACACTGTGTATAATATATAAATATATGTATATATATGATATATATATATAATAAATATATATATAATATATAAATATATATATATATAAATATATATATATATATGAAATTAGAAAAGATGTAGACTTTTGCAACGCTCTTAAATAGTATACTACTTTTAAGTGTATCAATTTTTAAACATCTGAGACATTTTCTAAAAAAATTACAGAATTATTGAGAAAAACTGAAAAATTCTAAAATTTATATACAAATTTTTAAAAATAATATGAAAAATTCAAAGAAAAATTTTCACCAGGGAGTTTACATAATATAAAAGTTAGGAAAATATTTTTCTAATCACACGTTATAATAATACATATATATTATTCGAGCAAAATTTTAACTAATAACTAATAATTTTAACTAATAAAATAATAAGTTTAAAATATTTTAAACTTATTAATATTATAAACTTATAATAGCACCCACTTTTATATGCAGTGAAAAATAATATACTCACTAGATCTTTTCCGTTTTTTATTATTGTCATGCTCATTTTTTTGAGGTAATATTGATGTAGAAGCTTCTTCTGTGATACATGGTGATACATCTGAAATATGTTATTAATATCACGATTTAAAAGAGTATCTAAGAATAAATACACAAACTGATAGAAACAAAAGATATACAAAATGTGGACTTTATTGCTATGTGTGTCTATATAAAATAAAATTATTATATATTTAGTTAGATCACTTTTGTATAATATATTAATTAATATAATAATTAAAATATCATTTATTTTTACCTTTTATAGTATTACTATAGCTGACGTCACTACTGATGTTAAAAGTATTATCAAGATCTTCAGTTTCACTGTTTGATGAATAGTTATTTGTATCTGGACCGCTTCTAAATATCGAGAAATTTTTAAAATATCTCTACTTGCTTGTGGCTGTCTGTAATGCTCCTTATGTATCTTATCTGCGTGACCCATAAATGTAGCTAACTCCGAAACTTCAACATCATTTAAATTCAACTGAATACAATACGTTGCGACATGTTTTCTCAGCATTGTGTCACGTAAAGTTGTAGAAGAACTTGCATTGCATTCTTTCGCAAATTTGCGCATTAAAACGCAAGCTCGAAGATACCTATGTCTATGTTTGTTAAGACCGGGTAGTCCAAAAATATATGGATTTTTACTTGATACATTAGCTTCTTTTCGCCATTTCAAAATTAAGGTAATACATTCGAATAATTCATTTGTTAATAAGACTGGCACAGTACGTCCCAATTTTCCGCGTATGCAGAATCTGACATAATTTTCTGCAATTTTTCTATCTTCTATTGATAATGTATTGTAAATATCGCTATTCATATCCTTATTAACTTTTTCGTAAGTTTTAAAATCTTCAATTAGTGTTCTCTCTATCTCTCCTGCTCGTCGTCGGTTAAATACATGAATAGATGTCAACGTAACTTTTGCTAAAGAAAGCCAATTAAAATAAGAGAAAGATTTTTGTAACGCCATGTAAGCTTCTGTTCTCTTTTCTTTTAAATGCTTGTATAAACAACTAATATCTTCTAGTGATGGAAGGATGACTTTTTTATGTCTTCTCTGGGTTCTTTGCGTTTCCAACACAGTATTGTTCACACTTGTTCCAATGTCAACAGTTAACAATTTCAAAAAATCTTTGGCTAATTTCTTTTTTTCTGCCTCTTGTTTCTTTATGCATTCTGCAATAAAGATGTTTCCTACTTGTTTAATTAATGTTGCTAACGTAGATGCTACTGCCTGTGCTTTATAGGTTTTTTCTTCGTTATTATAACGTGCAATTATATTAATTGCAGAGATGCAGTGATCATAATGTTTAGGATGATAGATTGATTGGAAGTTGTCGATATCGTTATTAATTTTCTTCAATGCCAATAAAAAACGTCCGAGAAGACGTAATCTAGCTCGTACCATATCATGCTGGTGTTGGGGTTTATATTTTGTGCACAGTTTATTTGCATAAATAATCAATAATTCGTCGTATCTGATTATACGTGTGACATCATCGTCTCTCATTACAGGAAACACTATTTTTAATGAATCATTTGCTAAATGATGCAGTCTGCTTGTTACTCTTCTTCCCATGATCATAATACATCTATTTTTGTTAAAATTCTTTTTATGACAATTATGTGAATGATAACGTATAGTACTTTTAGCAAAAAATCCTCTGCATTTCGAACAAGCAATAAAGTCCATGGCAGTCTTAGTAGAATTTACATTGGGCCGTCTAGATACAATTAACTGCCCAGTATTATTTATGTTTTCGTCTGTATTGAATTTAAAATTACCTCATTTTCGAAGGATATCTATTATTTTCTTCCTTTCTTCATTTTTTTTGGGTAAATTAGCGAATTTTTGTACTTCGGGTTCATCTCGGTGCACTGTTACTAAATGACGTGCGAGTTGAGATTGTAGTTTTAAGCAGAAAACACAACAGTTCTGTTTAGATTTAACATTGCTTCTGTTAACATGCATTTCTTCGTCATTGCATGATGTACCGATTATACTTTTTTTTGAGTTATTTAAACTGGATTGTGAAGATAGAGAATTTTTTACAGTTGATTCCTTGTGTAGACTTTCATTATTATCTGATGATGTGCATTCATTCTCTGAAGGCATATATTCCGATTCATCATCATTATCGTTATCTAGTGTCAGACATAAAAGAAAATAATTTAAGTATCACTAGATAAGGTTAGATTACTTTTTAAAATGTAAATATATAGTAATTATTTTTTAAATAATTTATATTTAGTGTTAATATTAAATACAAAAATGATAGCAATGCGATACATTTTTATATTAAGAGTATCTTTGAACTTAATTTTACTATAGGTTACATACAAGTATTAATGAACATGTATTAATATTTTATTATACAATTGTTTGTTAAATTTACTTATTTAAATGTTGAAATGAGCATTCGACACTTTTATATTTACTACTTTTTATAATCTTTTATGCACCTAACAAATATACATATTTATACATATACATATTTAATATGCAAACTATACAATAGACAAAATTCTGGAAAATAATGAAAGTAAAAATTATATAAAATTTATGAATACTGTAATATATTCAAGCGCGTTATAAAATCATTAAAATCTATACAAACTATACTTGAATAACATATTAGATCATTTAATGTTTCTGTCAGTTATAAAGAAAAGTTAACAAGATGAAATGAATGTATATATATCAGTCGATTAATTTTTTAAACCAAATATATATGATATACATGTATCTCTTTTACATTATATATATATATATATATATATATATATATATATATATATATATATATATATGATATGTATCTCTTTACATCAAAATATTTATTATAAAATGTAAATCAACATCTCCGTGCAATATAAATCTAAAGTCTTAAAATAGATCTAAGTCAATAATATTTAAAGAAATGTTAGACTAAAAGGAGCATTTATGTCTCATTAATTTTTCATTACAAAATAAAATTTAAAAGATGAATATTTTACATTGAAAACTATACTAAATAACTTTTAATATTTCGATAATATTAACATGTTTTATCTAACAGTTAATTTTTTTACTATCTCTAATTTTTTTATTTATAACTAAATAAAACTTAATATTTTTTTGATAACTATTAAGATTTATAAAACAGTATTAAGGACAGCATTAAGATTATAAAAATATTCACATAATACTTATATTTGATTTGTACGTACCAATATTGCTAAAACTTAATTTCTTAACGCAATTCTGCACAGTAGTTGGAACAAACTCATTATGTAAATCTACAAATAAATAAAAAATATAAGTAAAATAAATACGATCAAATCTATGCTTTTTTACATAACATTCCAATAATTATACGTTCTTCATATAAGTTGTACATTTGAAATAATTATATACTACTTGACACTAAATTATATATAGTAAGGTAAAGGAATTCTCTTTTATTTTTATATCATTCTTCTCTAAATGGCTGATCTGTCTGATGTTTATCTGATTGATGAAGGAAAATATTACAATAATAGAAGAAAAATCAAAGAACTCATTATCTTTACCGCGCATGTTTCAATGTCAAGTAGTGATATAAGCTACAAAATATACAACACAAAACTTCTAAAATAATATTAAGTAATAACATACAGGATACAGAAACATCCATGTCTGCAATTAGAATATTATCGTTTTCTATTATATCATTTGTCATCACATCACATGTATTTACACCATCAATTATCTCAATATTGTTAATTTGTGTTGAATCGTGTGTATTTTCTGGAAAGAGACAATTTTTTTTATTACCGAAGTATTTACAGTAATATTTGATAATATCAAGACATAATATCAAAAATATATTCATAAAAAATATTAAAACATCAGAATTTCCTTAATAAACGGTATCTTTATCTTGTGTGTGTTTTAATACTATTTTCGTTTTTAGTAATCGAAATACAACATAAAGTAATAAAAATAAATAAATTTTTACTTTGATTAATAAAGTGTAAAGTACCATATCTAACACAAAAAATAGTAATATATCTTTATATAGTAAAATATGTATAAAGAAATAAAAGAAATAAATAAAAAAGATAAAGATAAATAAGAAATAAATAAAAGATATATAAAAAGATGAAAGAGTAAAGATATATAAGGAGATGAAAGAGTAAAACTATATGTAACATATAGGCTGTGTTCCGAAATTCACTGCCAGTACTAGAAATCTATAATGTGCATGACATAAACTATAAATTTGCAGTACTGGCAAATATCGAAACGTAGTCACAGTAAGATCATATATAAAAAAAAGTATGTGATATTAAGAGGAAACGTACCACAAACTAATGGAATATCTGTCTTCCCCAGATAATCGTAGTCGTTATTTTGTGTTTCAGTCTTATTTTCATTTTGGTTTTTATTAACGCAATTTATAGATTCATTACAATCTAACATAAAACGATAGAAATAAATAAATTTCATTTTGATTAAGAAAGTATGAAGTATATAATATCTAATATAGAAAAATAAAAATAAATCATACAAGATACATATAACAAAACCTTACTTTTAACAACTTTATAATATTAAGAAGAAACTAACCAAAGACAATTGGAATATCTATTATCTTCAGATAATCACAGTCACCGTTTTCTGTATCAATCTTACTTCCACATTTGTTATTATCAATATAGTTTGTTTGTTTATCTAATATAAAACAAGAGAAATCAATAAATTATCTTTTTATCAATAAAATATATAAAATTAATAAATAAAAATTACATTTTTGTCAATAAAACAAAAAGTATTATTATTTAATGTAGGAAAATAAAATAAAATACTATTAATGTTTTTAATATAAAACTATATGAGATATTATAAGATATTGATAATATTGAGAGAAAACTTACTGTATAATATTAGAGAATGTGTCTTCTCTAGATAATCACATTCATCATTTTGTATATCCGTCATACTCTTATTTCTGTTTTTATTAACACAGTCTATAGTTTTATTAAAATCTAAATACAACATAAAACAATAAAATTAAATAAATTTTACTTTATTTAATAAAGTATAAAGTGCAATATCTAACACAAAAAATAGTAATACATCTTTATGTAGTAAAATATATATAAAGAAATAAAAGAAATAAATGAAAAAGATAAAGATAAATAAGTGATAAATAAAAGATATATAAGATGAAAGAGTAAAGATATATAAGGAGATGAAAGAGTAAAACTATATATAACATTATATAACTATATATAACTATATATAACTATATATAACATATAGGCTGTGTTCCGAAATTCACTGCCAGTACTAGAAATCTATAATGTGCATGACATAAACTATAAATTTGCAGTAGTGGCAGTGAATATCGAAACGCAGTCACAATAAGATCATATATAAAAAAGTATGTAATATTAAGAGGAAACTTACCACAAACTAATGGAATATCTGTCTTCTCCAGATAATCATAGTAGTCATTTTGTGTTTCAGTTTTACTTTCAGTTTGGCTTGCATCAACGCAGTTTATAGATTCATTACAATCTAACATAAAACAATAAAAATAAATAAATTTTATTTTGATCAGGAAAGTATCTTTAGATATGATATCTTTAGATATGAAGTATAATATCTAATAAAGAAAAATAAATATAAATCATTATATAAGGTACATATAACAAAACCGTATTTTAAAAAGTTGATAATATCAAGAAAAACTCACCACAGCCTATTGTAACATCTGTCCCTAAATCATCACAGTCATCATTTTGCGTATCAATCTTGTTTTCATTTTTGTTTTCAACGCAGTCTATAAGTTTATTATAATCTAACATAAAACAATAAAAGTAAATTTCATTTTGATTAATAAAATATAAAATATTATTTTCTAATATAGATGAATCACTACATGAGACAATAAAACCATGTACAAAAAAGTTAATAATAGAAAGCTTACCACAAACTAATGGAATATCTGTCTTCTTCAGACAATCACAATCATTGTTTCGTATATCAGTCTTATTTTCGCTTTTGTTATCATCTAATATAAAAAAGTAGAAATAAATTTAATTTTGATCAATAAAGTATGAAATATTAAATAACGTATCTAAATAAATATTGATATATAGCATTATTACTAAAAAAGAATATTATATGTACTAGAAGAAATACATATTAACATTTACTCAATAAATATAATCTTTTTGGATCATACATTCATACACAATATTCTTTTGATGTATCAATTTTATAATTTCTCTATTTCTTATATGATTTCTCTTATTATTATTTTATATTGAAATTTTAGAAATAGATCACGGATATAATAGAGTAATAATACCTCGAAACTTTATAATTATCAGGATACACGTACCAGATTTTAAAACATTAATAATTTTTTTATCACTGTAGTCTTTCTTTTGCGAATTACTTTTGTTTATGTGATTATTACAACTCGAGTTCTCTGTAGCAGCCGTATAAATAGTAGCACTTTTATGTATAACATTAATTCTTGCTTTTCTAATGCTTTTTACATTCAATCTTTTGCGTGTACTACATATAATATATGGTAAACCATTATTTATGTTTTGTAATATCTGTTGTAATAATTTTTTATTATCTGTAATGTTAAAGAAAGATACTGATTGACATATTTATAAGTCCTCATTTTAAGCTGAAATAACTACTCGACAGAAACAGTACGTGAAATCCACATTATTACCAGATGGAATACATGTTTGCACATGGATCTTACGTGACAATAATGTGGATTTCACGTACTGTTTTTGTTGGGTAAATACTTTGATAAGGCAAATAGAATTTTAAATCAAAGCACAGATAACGCTAAATGTACAGAAAATATAAATACAAAAATGTAAAATTAATTATATGAATGTTTATTATGTAACATAACTTATTTTTAATTTAATATAAATATAGATTTACATAACGCAGTAAAATAACAATCAAAGATACAAAATATTTTACTCACCGTTTTTTGCTATAATATTTGCTGGATACATACGTCCATCACTATACTTTGCTTTTGTTACGTTCTTTTTAACACTAATGTTTTTAGAATTACATATGTATTGTATGTTATCAAAAAATTTTACCAAGGCATACATGTTGTAAAACTAAACGAAATTGATTTATTATATGAAACTGTAGAACGTATCTATTTTCTCAAGTAGAAACCGAATGTAGTACCGAAATCGAGGAAGTTTGAAACAGTCTGGGAAAGCAATAGGGTTAGGGCGGATCTACATAGGAATGCATAAATGGGTGTATTCAGAAGTACGACCGCTTAAGGTGAAATCACACGATACGGGAATCAGCGTGCGGGACAGAGGATGCGTGATTCGAACAGCCAATCAGCGCTTTTCCGCATTTTTCTATCTCGCATGATTGGCTGTTTGAATCACGCATCCTCTGTCCCGCACGCTGATTCCCGTACCATGTGATTTCACCCTTACTGAGCGCTCGGTGAGTTCTCGCGTCTGATTGGTGCACATTTTTAGATCTAGAGGAATACGCCAATGAGATGCGAAAGCTCACTGAGCGCTCATGGACTATGACTACGTTTACACGGCACCGATAATCAAGTTTAATAACATCCGTAGTTATCAGGTAGACCAATCACAGCTATCCCATTCTTCTGAAAAATTGTTACGATTGGTCTACCTGACAACTACGGATGTTATTAAACCTGATTAACAGTGCCGTGTAAACGTAGTCTATGTTTACACGACAGCCTAAGGCCGGCTTCACACTTTGGCAGAAAAACAGAAACAGAAAAGCAGAAGCCCAATCAGAATTCTCACTCATAGTAAGCAGTAGTGTAGTGGTATATACAATACATACTGTCTACTATGAGTGAGAGTTCTAATTGGATTTCTGCTTTTCTGCTTCTGCTTTTCTGCCAAGGTGTGAAGCCGGCCTTAGGCGTGTAAACATAGTCCATGAGCGTTCATGAGAGTACATGAACTTCGGCTAATTCCGTCAGTGTTCGATTATGTTCGCCAACAATCTCACAACATATATCTAGACCTGTTCTTTTTCGCTGCACTGCTGCACTAGTGCAATAAGTTGAAATGAAACAAACATACTTTCTCTCGTTTTAACTTATAGTCATACTATACGGGCAGAATCGAACATTATCGAGCGTAGTCGAATTCGACCGAAGTTCATAGACTATCCCTTCACCGCGAATCTCAAGTCCCCTCTCGCCCTAATCGGTAGCTAATGCTCTGTCTATCTATTCATATGTCTATGATATACGTGTGATGGCTTTGAGCGGCCGTATTTCTAAATGCACCATTTATGCATTCCTATGTAGACCTGCCCTAAACCTATTGCTTTCTCAGATTGTTTCAAACTTCCTTGAAGGTTTCTACTTGAGAAAATAGATACGTTCTTCAGTTTTATATAATAAATCGATTTTGTTTAGCTTTACAAAATGTATGTCTTGGTAGAATTTTTTGATAATACGTACATACAATACGTTTTTGATAATATACAAACGCGTAAGCGCGTAACCAATCAGAAGCGTTAGGGCTCAGGCACAAAGCCAGGCAATAGACAATAGAAATAGGAATAAGGAATCTAATTGGTTGAAAATTCTGTTTCGATCAATTGGATTTCTTATTCCTTTTCCTATTGCCTGTTGCCTGGCATTATGTCTGAGGCTTTACTTGAGAAATAAATAACATAAAACGTTACGTGATTGGTTAGACAGGTACGCGTTACACGGGAAATACATGGGACGTCAGCCGTAATCGAATTTAATAACATTCGTAATTGTCAGGCAGACCAATCGTAAACATTCCTTAGAAGAATGGAATAGATGTGATTGGCCAGTCTAAGAACTACCGATGTTATAAAACCCGATTAACAATGCTGTGTATGTGCCAGTACTCGGTGATCGGTCGTGCTTCTGAATGCACCCGTTGAGGTCCTTTTTCGGTGTAGCTATTATAGATGAATGTACCATCTCTAGTCCTTTTATTGGTCTTTGAATTTGAGTCACCCAATGGAAGAACTAGGCCGGTATTCACCGTCAGTTTTTATTTGAAGACCGTCTTAAGTAATGTCTTAAGATGCTAATACTGCTCTGTGATTGATTTAGAACAACATAAGACTGTATTTAAGATGATCTTAAATATAAAGGTGCGATTTCATTGACGCTAGAAACCAGCGGCAAATGGGGGTCACGTGACTTTTGGCGTCAAGAAAATGGGGGGACAAAGAAGTTCAGACCGTCTCAGCTTTTTCAGCGTGCCGCAAAATTCAAAGGTTATACAATTACAGTTATACAATAAATGACAACGAGAATGAAGTAAGTAATATATTAATATTATATGGTAGATTTGGAATATTTTGATTATTCTTGTACATAAATATGCTGCTTTTTAGAGTATTAATAAGTTATAATATAGACGAGCGGCAAATTTAGTCACGCGACTATATTTGCCGCTCGTCTATATTATAACTTATTAATACCCTAAAAAGCAGCATATTTATGTAGAAATAATCAAAATATTCCAAATCTACCATATAATATTAATATATTACTTACTTCATTCTCGTTGTCATTTATTGTATAACTGTAATTGTATAACCTTTGAATTTTGCGGCACGCTGAAAAAGCTGAGACGGTCTGAACTTTTTGTCCCCCCATTTTCTTGACGCCAAAAGTCACGTGACCCCCATTTGCCGCTGGTTTCTAGCGTCAATGAAATCGCACCTTAAAACTGACTATGAATACCGGCCTTAGAGATCATAGACCGATATCCTAGTCAGTTCTTACATTTAAGATCATCTTAAGTACAGTCTTATGTTGTTCTAAACCAATCACAGAGCAGTATTAGCATCTTAAGACATTACTTAAGACGGTCTTCAAATAAAAACTGACTATAAATACTGGCCATAGACATAATTGTTCGCGTTGCTTATACTTTTAAGCCGGCATCCATAATCAGTTCTTATTTTAAGGCCGCCTTAAGTAATGTCTTAAGATGCTAATACGGCTCTGCAATTCGTTTAGAGCATTTTAAAACTGTACTTAAGATAATCTTCAACCGATATTCATATACAGTTCTTATATTTAAGGTCATCTTAAGTACAGTCTTAAGATGTTGTAAACTAATCACAGAGCCGAATTAACACTTTAAGGGCGGTATTCATTGTCGATTCTTATATTTAAGATCATCTTAAGTACAGTCTTATGTGGTTCTAAACCAATGACAGAGCCGTATTAGCATCTTCAGGCCGGCTTCGCACTTTAACAGAAAAGTATAAAACAGAAAAGCAGAGGCAAATCAGAACTCACGCAAACAATATGTATTAAAATATACTATTACATACTGTTTACTATAGCCCATATTCATAGACTACGTTTACACGGCACCTTAGTCGGGTTTAATAACATCCGTAGTTGTAAGGCAGATTAATCACAGCTATCCCATTCTTCTGAAAAATGGTTACGATTGGTCTACCTGACAACTACGGATGTTATTAAACCCAATTAACGGTGCCGTGTAAACGTAGTCATAGTCAGTTCTTATATTTAAGATCATCTTAAGTAAAGTTTTATATGGTTCTAAACCAATCACAGAGCCGATTTAGCATCTTAAGACGTTACTTAAGACGGTCTTAAAATAAGAACTGATTATGAATATGGGCTTATGAGTGAATGATTGGGCTTCTGCTTTTCTGCTAAGGTGTGAAGCCTAAGGCCGACTTCACACCTTGGCAGAAAAGCAGAAGTAGAAAAGCAGAAGTCCAATCAAAACTCTCACTCATAGTAGACAGTATGTATTGGTATATACCACTACACTACTGCTTACTATGAGTGAGAGTTTTGATTGGGCTTCTGCTTTTCTGCTTCTGTTTTTCTGCCAAGGTGTGAAGCCGGCCTTAGGCCGATTTCACACCTTAGCAGAAGTAGAAAAGCCCAATCAGAACTTTCACTCATAGTAGGCAATATGTATTGGTATATACTACTACATACTGCTTACTATGAGTGAGAGTTCTGATTGGGCTTCTGCTTTTCTGCTAAGGTGAAGCCGGTCTAAGGCCGGTTTCACACCTTGGCAGAAAAGCAGAAGCAGAAAAGCAGAAGCCCAATCAGAATTCTCACTCATAGTAAGCAGTAGTGTAGTGGTATATACAATACATACTGTCTACTATGAGTGAGAGTTCTGATTGGACTTCTGCTTTTCTGTTTCTGCTTTTCTGCCAAGGTGTGAAGTCGGCCTAAGACATTAGTCAAGACGGTCTTGAAATAAGAACTGAAGAGCTATAAATATCGGTCTTAAATATAAAAACTGACTATGAATACTGACCTTACACTCACAAGGAGAGGGTGCGAGAACCGGGATACGGATTTGAACGAAACTTAGTTTCATGAAAGTCCTGCACTAATAGTTTAATATGGGGAAATATTAGGACCCACTTCTCAATTGTTTTCGAGAAAAGTGACTTTAAAAATAAGCGAGCGAATAATGTACCGGTTTGTAAATGTCTATTTTCGACGAGTCGGCGCAGCGCAGCAACTGCGGCAACGGACTGTCGAGCCGCCGGCCCGAGTTCGATTCTCGTCTGGAACTTTTATATATTTTTTTAGTCTTGTAAAATGCGAATAAAAATTTTAATAATAAAACTGCTTATTTTAATATATTTTATGTTTAACTTTTGGGAAACATTACCTTTAAAAAAATTATTAAATACTAAATTCTTATATAATACAATAAATTCGAAAACCCAAGGTTGGCTGTCTTTAAAAGTACCTCGTCTGTGCTAAAGAACAGGAGCTATTAAATTAAAAAAGAAAGAAGTTTATCATAACTCATGATACACGAATGCTTAGAAGTCGCACGCGTTTCGGATGTGTTCCAAAACCCGTCAACTTTACAATGTCCAGGCGATGTAATGACCGCGTGTGTACACTAAAGAGTGGTTTTCCCAATTTCTTGATAAGCTAATTAATAGTTAAATCATACGTTTGAACTTCTCTAATATGAAGATAAAACAAAGACAGAAAAATAAACCTTTTTTTTATTTAATAGCTATGTATTTCTTTATTATAAATATTTTTATTGTATCATGATGCTTGATTTCAAACATAATAACGTGTTAACGTTGAAACACATACATGCATACATTGAAACCACATATCTTTCAAATGTCATTAACCCTTAAACGTAGCACCTCCTAAAAATTACGTTGTCACAGCCCAGGGTGTATGACACCCCAGCATGTTTTTCGGCTGCAATTCGTAAACTATGACGTTTTAAAATTCGAAAAAAATATATTTTGTAACTTTAAAAGAATAATCAAATAATTTCAACAAGTAATTTTGAATTAAACATAGTAAAAAAATTAATTTTAATATACTCAAAAAATGACTAAAAAATTCTAACTTTTTATTTTTGATATTTTAAAAATATGCTTGTACAGATATACTCAGCAGATGGTTTACTTTAATAAACCATTTTTGCTGGAGTGTCATACACTCCCAGCTACGTTTAAAGGTTAAAATTCTTATTCAATTAAAAACAGTCGTCATAATAATCAATTTATAGAATGTATTTGTATATACATTGTTCTGTCGTTATACTAATCGATCTATATAAAATTCCTTATACATACGCATGTGTGTATTTTATCTGAAAAATAGATGTGATGTATACGTGAGGGTATCAATGTACTCCTTTGTATGCGATAAAATATCATGGTTTGCCGATGTCGTCAAAATAGTCAATTGACATATATATATATATATATATATATATATATATATATATTTGTAACAATAAAATAAATATAACAATTTCTTATTATATAGATACTTATTTTAGTAATATGATTATTTGATTCTATTTTATATAGTAAAGAATAAAAAAAGTATGCAATTTATATATGTGCAATTATTATTTTACAGATAATAAATTTTATGAAATTTTCTTATGAGTAATAATAGAAATTACATTTACTTTTGTTCTCATTGAGTTCTGAAAAATATAGGATATTTTTGGTTCTCTTGAAGTTTATTTGATATTTATTACGTTATCATTACGTTATCATTACGTCAGTTACGATTATAGTCATTTTTGCAAAGTAAATAGAACATGTAGAATAATATCTCGGCAAATAATTAGCATTGTGAAAACTTTTTTATTTATAAGTATGCTAATTGTACTTTATATTTACTAAGGAATATGTTCCATTTATCCATTATATTATGCATATTTATTTAATCTACATATTCCATTTACTTTTATTAGCAGAAATGTGTAACTTACATGATAATAATGAACGTATGATTTAATAATTTTCAAGAATATCAAAAATATTTTGTATCTTTCAAAACTCGGTGAAATTCAACAAAACTAAACTTTTATTATTACTTATGAGAAAAGTTCAGAAAAAATATTTTCTCTAAACAAAAATTGTTACATATCGGCGTAATTCAATTTTTGTTTGTAGGAAGTTCTGGTTGCAAAAATGTAAATTATATGCTATTTCTATTTGAAATTACTTATTATAAATAAAAAGAATTATTACAATAATAGATATCTGCATTCTAATAAAGATATTGTTATATATTTTACTATTATTATTATTATTATTATATATTTGTATTTTACTATTACAAATATATAAAACATTACCAATGCATACACAGACGCTTCTGATTTTTATTATAACCAGTATGTTTTTATTATAAAATAAATAATAAATTGTATATTGTTATTTATTATTTATTTTTATTCAAATCGGTAAAAAAATTCTTCGCGATCCGGACATCCCGATTGACGGAAATTGCCTTGCACGGTCCCTACGCGTATCCCGGTGCCGCCGAATCCGTTGGTTTTCGTGGCGCACCTTTATGTCGCGATCTTCGCGACCCGGACATCCCGGTTGACGGGAATCGCCGGGCACGGTCCCTACGTGTACCCCAATGCCGCCGAACCCGTTGGTTCTCGTAGCGAATCCCTACGTTGCGATCTTCGCGACCTGGACATCTCGGTTGACGGGATCGCCTGGCACGGTCCCTACGCGTACCCCGATGCCGCCAAACCCGTTGGTTCTCGTGGCGAATCCGTACGTTGCGATCTTCGCGACCTGGACATCCCGGTTGACGGGATCGCCTGGCACGATCCCTACGCGTACCTCGATGCCACCGAATCCGTTGGTTGTTGTGGCGCACCTCTGTGTCGCGATCTTCGCGACCTGGACATCCCGGTTGACAGAATTCGCCTGGCACGGTCCCTACGCGTACCGCAGGATAACATAATTGATTATACTTACATATGTTTGTATGTATGTAAGTATGTATGTATGTATGTATGTATGTATGTACGTATGTACGTACGTACGTATGTACGTATGTACGTATGTACGTATGTACGTATGTATGTATGTATGTATGTATGTATGTATGTACATTTCTCGCTTTGCAACAGCTTCTCTAGCAGAATATTGTGCAACTAATGTACTGTTATTTTCCGCTCTTCTTTGCCTACAATGCACGTACATAATTACTCGAATCGTATTTCCAACCATACATCTATATTAGACTTCAAATCTCGATTTGGAAGGTTCGATAAGATTCTTCAAGAGAATTCAGTCCTCCTCAATGTCGTCTAATTGATTTAAGCTATCATCCATTTCATCAAATGATTATCCAAGTTCAAATGGATAGTACTATCTTATGTCCCCCTCGAAGTAAAGAAACTTTTGTATGAAACATTTTTCTCTACAATCGCTCCCTGCAAAGTTACGAGGGGTGGTCAATTAAAATGGGACACCCTGTATAGATGTGGAGGTTCCACGTTATCATCTTCCTGAATTAAATTTTCTGCCAATTCTGTTCTGTACATTGTTGCAGACTTTCCTAAAAATTTTTCGACGACTGCTTGTCTTATTGAATTTCTTAAATACCGCTTTCCGCAACGTCCTTGACCTTCAACGTAGATACACTTTATTTTTGTTATCAAGTTCTCAGAATTATTAATTACGCATTTGTGACGACACCGTAAAGTGTCGTCACTAAATCCCCCGGGCCGACCATCCGCCCAATACGGGGACACGGCGTGCGCGAAACCCACGAGGAGATGCGACCCTACCACGGACCGACGCATGGAAGGGGTCGCCGAACCAGTATATAAGCCGGCTCGCGCAGACACCAGTTCCTGATCCGAGATCCTTCCCAATACCGGCCTCAGGGCAACCGAGGACTCCTAGCAGATCCTACACCAGTTCCCGATTCCCGTAGCCAACGGAGACGGTGCAGCCTCTCCGCAGCTTGGTCTCGGCCAGCATCGGCATCCCGATTCCCGTAGCCGACGGAGACGGTGCGGCCTCTCCGCAGCTTGGTCTCGGCCAGCATTCGGCTTTCAGCCGCCGGCTTGAACGGCGTAGATTTCGCGACACTAGACGACAGTAGGTAATAAACACCGGTTCTAACCCGGGAGCTCCGAGGGGGGGGGGGGGGGAGGGGAAGGGGTATGACGTCACAGGGAAGGGGGTATGACGTCACAGGGAAGGGGGTATAACGTCAAATAAATTTTTTTTCAAAATACTTGGCGCCGCCAAACCGAATAAATTAATTGTCTAACCTTTTCTCTCTTAATGTGTTTATGCGTGCGCAGATGGATGTGTGGGTGTGCGTGTGCGTGCGCGTGTGTGCGTGTGTGTCTTTCGTATTTTCTTCCTCCTGCATATATATGTAAATTATTGTTATCATAGCTGATAAGTTATTATATAATTTAGTTTATAAGAAATGATTGTTAACATATTAAAGCAATTAAGATATTTATTCGGTTTGGCGGCGCCAAGTATTTTGAAAAAAAATTTATTTGTATTCAAATAATTATGTGTTAAATTTATTATCTTTCATACCGAATAAATATCTTAATTGCCTAACTCTCTTTCTCTCTCTCTCATTGCGTGCGTGCGTGCAGAGTATTATGAAACTATCCAATTGTATAGTTGGCGCACTTTCTTGATATCACATTTTTTGTAGGAAAAACCTTTTTTTGTACAAAGGTAATTAATACAAGAGGTCTTTTTTAGGCGTAGTTTTGTAGAAGGATTCTTTTTTGAGGCGTAATTTTTTGGGCGTTTTTGAGCGCGTATACTTGGCGCATTTTTTTACCTTTTTTTAAAAAGATAATTTTGTTAGGATTTCACACATTTTGTAGTAATTACTACCTTTTTTGAAGCGTAATTTTATAAAATTTATTGCTACTATACAATCATCTAAAATATTATTTATTAAACATATTAAACAAATATATATGTAGAAGGAGAGGATCGGGCGGTAGATAAGAATGAAGGTAGAGATCGTCCAAGTATAATTGCGAACGTGTATTGCGAACTTTATTTCAGAGATGTGTACAAATTTTCGTTGGGGCTTCGAGAGAGAGCGTAGCGCGGGAATCCGCTCTTCTTATAGCCGGGTTCTTCCCGGTATTCTCCTTGCTCTACTGCGTATCGCCAATCAGGCCCTGACAATTCGGCGAACTATTACTGGTTCGCAAAACTGTTTACGATCGTCCACGGTCGGTACACGTGATGACTCGCTCGAATTTGGAAATAATAAACAGATAAATAACTAAGGCCTTTGTCTTGCCCACTACAGTTCGGCCATTCTGACATTTAGGCCGTCCCGGCCTATCGTTCCTCCGAATTTATTACATCGTCGTCGAATACAATAAAACATAATCTATTAATGTACAAATTATATTCATGATTTGATATACGGGCGCATTTGCTCGGGTGCTATTATACTACAATAAGGCCGTTGCGTCAACTGAAATCCTTCTATATCGGAGATCACATATCGGTCGTGATCTAAGATCTTTTTTATATAACGTACGGCCCTTTGAATTTAGGAAGTAATTTCTTATTTATACCCGGCGTCGTGTCTATATTTCGAATGTTAACATAATCGCCAACTCTATATTCGTGAGCGGCTCGTCGTTTCGCATTATAATACTCGGTATTTTGTTTCTGTGATTCCTCGATTTTTTCGTGTGCTCTACTTCGTATCGCCTCAAGATCACGCTCGAAATCAATATTTTGATCAAGGAGTTCCCGCAGCACGTCGTTAGTCTTTCCTCTCTGTTTTATCCCAAATAATAAACACGACGGTGTTTCGCCGGTAGTTCGACAGACTGTATTATTCAATGAATATTCGACTTCGTTTACTGCGCGATTCCATTTTGCGGGTGCTTCGCTCAACTTAGCCAGCATGGGCACGATAACTCGATTGTACCGCTCAACCTGTCCATTGGCTCTCGGAGTTCTTACAGCGGCTTGCACATGATCGATTAGTTCGGCATTTACAAATTCTTTAAATTTATCTGAGACAAAGCATGTGCCTCTATCGGAAATCAAATGCCTAGGCTTGCTATAAGCACGGATATAGTCTCGGAGATGTTTTATTACTTCTTCAGACGTAGTTGCTTTACACGGATACAATCGAATATATTTAGCAAACGCGTCAATAATCACGAATAAATGTCGATATCCCATACTTGTTTTTTCCAACGGCCCGACGTGATCAACATGAATTGTCGAAAAAGGGACTTTATCCTTGGGAATAGGATGTAGCATTCCTTCGGCTTTACCCCCCGAAGGCGAAAACTCAATGCATCGAAGACAATTCGAGATATAATTTCTTACCTTTTCTTTCATATGTGGAAACCAATAAACTTTTGCGATATTATCGACCGTCTTGTTTATACCTACTCTTGGACGCGAGCTAATTGGCTGATCATGTTTTAGAGAAATAATTAATTCGATATCGGCCGCATTTTTCCCGGCTTTTAATCCCTCAAGGTAATGTGACTTATAAGTCTCGCGGATTTTGTCAGCCACCTCTCCGTCAACCGTGGTATCAATTTGCAATTTATCTGAATCGTTAGTCGGACACTCGTTACACTCGATGCTCATGATCTGCGACACGTCTTCATGATCAACCGAGCTCACCCCAGAATCGCCAACAATCTCAACGGCCTCCCCCAATGTAACGCGCAAAGACGGGCAAGCCAGAAAATCTCGGCCGAGCAAGGCCCTATACACCATTGTGCCATCCGGTACTGCATAAAATTTCATTCTTACGCGCATGTTCTGAATTTCTATCTCGCCATGAAAAACACCGATTATTTCAAGTCGCGAACCATTTAGTCCAAAAAATTGAGAAATATCTTCGTCGGTCGGCAAAATTAAATCGCTCGAAATAAAACTACTACGAATAAGGCTTATCGGAGAGCCCGAGTCAATTATCGCGTCACAAATATAATTGTAATAATTACCGCTCTCGTCGCTCGTTACAATTTTTAGGTCGACCATATAGGGCTTAGCTAACGGAGTCGTCTGCACAACGTTGATGGATGTGGTCTCGGCCGATTCCTTGGTGGTACCTCGAGTCGGCGGCTGCTTTCGTTTCGGACACTCTCTCGCCATATGCTCCGGAGATCCACACAGATAGCAGGAACGTCCCGATGTCGTCGATCGCCCACAGTGCGTGGCGATATGTCCAGTCTCGCCACACTTGTAACACGTCCTGATGACTTTTTCCTCATGTCGTGGGCTGCTACCGTCTCTTTTGTATCGATTATCGCTCGTTTTCTTTGTTATCGAGATCTTCCCAAAAGCCTCCAACAAATCTGTTGTTGATTTGAAATTAGAGAGTCGAGCCTGGTTTTGCAAATTTATGTCAGTTACGCCTTCGAGTAAATAATCGAGAAGTTCGTCTTCTGCGATGGGTACACGGTTTGCGAGAATCTTTTTTTCGTGGTAGTAATCATAGAATGTCTCGTTATTTTTCCAGATTCGGGCTTCAAATTCTCTTCTGAGTTTCAGTTTGCCTGGACGAAGGTCGAACATCTGTTCCATTTCTCGCGTCAACTCTTCGATACTCATCGTGATGAATTCGGCTTTTGAATGAAACCAGGAAAGCGCTCGTCCCCTCAAACGTGAGCTAACTAAGACTCTCGTTGCATTGTCATCGAGCTGATATGTATTTCGGAGAAGCTCCAACTGATGTTTCCATCTCCAAAAAGTACTCTCAGATGCGTCAAATTCCGGCAGCAGCTCCTTGATTCCTCGAACGTTTCCGGTCATCAAGGTCGCGCTGCTTGCGGCCATGCTCACCGGGGATACACTTCGGACCATTTCTCGTTCTCTCTGCAGAAGTTGCCGTTCTCTCTCCAACAGCTCTCGTTCCTTTTGCAACAACAGTAGTTCTCTTTGCACAATGCTGCTCTCGCCCCCTTCTCGTGTTGGCACATCTTGTATTTCGTTCTCGTTGTAGATCTCGTTTCGTTCGATCGTCACATTTGTCTGCCGTTTGTTAGGCGTTTTTCCTAATTGTTCGCCCATGATTGTCCAGAAATTCGGCTCTGAGTTCTCGCTCAATCGCTGAATTAATTCCGCCTTTGATCCTTTGGTGGATAACCTTTTAGCGTCTAAAGCCTCCTTCAATTCTTGCATCGTGAAATCACTTCCCTGGAACGCCATCGCAACGCTTCTCGACACACACAGTGTCCTCTTGACCAGCACACAGCGACTCACACAGAATTTACGCTCTGCGTTCGGAAAACGAATTCAGATCCCACTTCTGATTTACTGTAGAAGGAGAGGATCGGGCGGTAGATAAGAATGAAGGTAGAGATCGTCCAAGTATAATTGCGAACGTGTATTGCGAACTTTATTTCAGAGATGTGTACAAATCTTCGTTGGGGCTTCGAGAGAGAGCGTAGCGCGGGAATCCGCTCTTCTTATAGCCGGGTTCTTCCCGGTATTCTCCCTGCTCTACTGCGTATCGCCAATCAGGCCCTGACAATTCGGCGAACTATTACTGGTTCGCAAAACTGTTTACGATCGTCCACGGTCGGTACACGTGACGACTCGCTCGAATTTGGAAATAATAAACAGATAAATAACTAAGGCCTTTGTCTTGCCCACTACATATACTTGATTCTTTTAATAAAATAAGATTAATATATCTGAAATAAATCTAAAATAAGCACAATTAATATTGTTGCGCTCTCACACACTCTCGCACAATCACACACTCGCGACCGAACGCGAGAATGAAGGACACGATCTTTCAAACGAATCAAGGCTCTTTATTGCAGTTGTAATACAGAGAGTCCAGCTGGCACGTCCGAACGGATCGACGTCCAAGGATCAACTTCCTTGTTTATCTCTTCATAGCGACGCGGCTTCCTTTTGTCACAGCTGACGGAGGCAATCGATTATATCGAACCCTCGCGTCGGCCGATTAAACTCGCTCTCACAGTCGTGCGAGACTCGCGCATGTAACACTTCCCTCCCTCTTCGAAATTGTCGTCCCGACAATTCTTCTTCGGAGGGAAGAGTTTTTTTTTCCTGTGCATCAGAGGACGTCTTTCTTGCCCTACCCTGTGCTGCTGCAACAGGTTATCAGGCCGCGTCTCTGCTCCGTCAGCTTCTTCCAGTGGTCCGCGTCGGACGTCTTCCTTGCCCTACCCTGCGCTGCTGCGACAGGTTATCAGGCAACGCCCACACGCCACCGTTCGAAGAATTCTTGCTGACATCTTGTGCACTTCTTTCTTGCTTTTGCGCGCTTGGTTCTTCTCCCTCTGGTCTTGAGAGCTTCGCTCTTCTTTGACCTTGCGAGCTTCGTGCTTCTCTCTTCGGGAACAGGGGGGGGGGGAAAGATGTTGTGAATCCGTGGACCCAACGCTCAAAGAGCTCCCTGTCCCCTGCCTCGGCATTCGCCCTTCGTCCCACGGGAAAACCACGGTCAAAAACCGTGAGAGAGACAGTCCCAAGTCTTCCGAGAAGACGATGGTCGCTCCTCGTGCGTCGAATTTAGGTTCTTCCCCTAGGAGATGATGGTACCTCCTTTTTGAGCCGTTCACTGAAAAAGAACAAATAACGCGGATAAACTGAACTAAATAAAATAACTAATTAATAACTTAAAGGTATACGGGCTCTGTGTCAGTACGAATTTTCCCTAACGGAAAATGAAATGTAACTACTCCCTCTCCACAAAAGGAGCTAACCGATCGACATGAACAATCTTATTTTTATGACGTTGGGACTTTCGAATACAGTATACCACGTCTCCAAGCCTTTTCTCTATAGTCCACGGCTCCTCCCACGGACTTTGCAATTTTGGAGCTCTCCCGACTTCTCGTCGGGGATTATGGAACCAGACTTTCTGCCCTGGTTCGAAATGCACTCGTCTCGTTCGACGATCGTACCAAGATTTGACATTCTTGGATTTTATCTGTAGTTGCCATCTAGCAAACTGATGAATTAGGTCCAGCCTACTCCTAAGCTTGGACACATAACTTTCCCTTTCCTCTTCTTCTTCTTCTTCTGCTATTGGGGGTGGATGTCCCCTAAGCAGATCTAGAGGTAAACGGAGGTCCTGTCCTAGGTACATCTCCGCCGGCGTCGCACCAGTAGCCTCTTGCTTCGAAGAACGGAAAGCCAATAGATATAAGGGAACCCAGCGATCCCAATCTTTTTGATTCTCGCAGATGAATTTTGCCAAGTAGTCTAGAATGGTACGGTGCTGACGCTCGACCTGTCCATCTGATTGTGGGTGAAGAGGGGTCGTACGCGTCTTTTTGATTCCCAGCAGCACTGCCATTTCCTGAAACAGTTTAGATTCAAAATTTCTACCTTGATCTGTGTGTAGCTCTAAAGGAACTCCATGCCGGGAGAAGACCTGGTCCACTAAAGATCTGGCAACAGTATTAGCCTTCTTATCCTTTAGAGGCATGGCCTCTGGCCACTTTGTAAAGCAGTCCACGATCACCAAGAGATACTTGTTACCGCTAGAAGAAGTCGGTAAAGGACCCAAAATGTCCACTTGCAGCCTCTCGAAGGGTGCGCCTACATTGTAGACTTTCCCTTCCCGATGGGACCTTTTCTCGCGACACAGATCTTGCAGGTAGCGCACCATTTTTCGATGTCTTTCTTGCAAGTCGCCCAGTAAAATCGTTTCTTAACTTTCTGTAAAGTTTTATTTATACCGAAATGCCCTCCGGTAGGGGAACTATGAGCTTCCTCAAAGATCTCGTGTACCTTCTCAGGAGGCACAACAATTTGAAAGACAAACTTCTGTAAGTTCGGGGAGGTCCATTTTTTATGGAGAATGCCATTGTTCAACACCAACATTTCCCAGTGGGACCAATAAATTTTCAAGGGAGTTTCCTTCGAAGCAATCTCCTGCCAATTCGGACACTTTCCGGCCTCTTTGGCTCGAATGATCTCGGCAATTGAGGGATCTCGTAACTGAGCAGAACGCCATTCCTGAAGGTTATCTTCAGCCAAGATTAGTCGACCAAAAGTTCCTTTCTCGGATTCTTCTTTAAGTTCGACTTTCGTGCAGTAACGACAGGACGTCTCCAGGCACGGACGTCTAGACAGTCCGTCTGCATTGCCATGAGCCTTTCCGCTTCTATAGCAGACGTCGAAATCGTACTGCTGTAGGCGTTCCAACCATCTTGCCAATTGTCCTTCCAAATTTCGGAAAGACATAAGCCAGCGTAAGGAAACATGGTCCGTTCTTACTTGGAACTTGCTTCCATAAAGGTAATGGTGAAACGATTTCACAGCATCCACCACAGCTAATAACTCTCGTCGGGTAACACAGTAATTCCGTTCTGTCTTGCTGAATACCCGGCTGAAATAGGCGATTACCTTTTCTTCCTTCCCCTGAAATTGAGAAAGCACAGCCCCGACACCGTGATTCGAGGCATCGGTATCTAAAATAAATTGATCTTCTCCAGAAGGAAACGATAAGATCGGAGGAAAAATTAAAACGTTCTTTAATTTCAAGAATGCTTCCTGGCATTCAGAAGACCATACAAACTTGAAATTATCCTCCGTTAATTTGTACAAAGGTTTAGCCAAAGTGGAAAATCCTTTGACAAATTTTCTGTAATAGGAACAAAAACCGAGAAAGCTTCGCACTTGCTTTCGTGTTTTCGGAATTGGCCAAAGTTTTACTGAAGCAATCTTTTCAGGGTCCGTTGCAACCCCCTCTGCAGATATTACATGACCAAGATATTTGACTTCTCTTTTAAAGAAAACACACTTTTTGAGATTCACCTTCAAATTCGCGTCTTGTAATCGTAAGAATACTCCTTTTAAGTTTTGCATCGTTTCTTCAAAACTTTTCCCGTAAACTACGACATCGTCAAGGTAAACAAAGCAAGTCTTTGAAATTAATCCCTTTAAGACTTTTTCCATAAGTCGTTCAAAAGTTGCAGGGGCGTTGCAAAGGCCAAAGGGCATTACCCGAAATTGCCACAAACCATTACCTACAGTAAAAGCAGTTTTCTCTCGGTCCTTAGGATCTAGGCTTACCTGCCAGTATCCACTCTTAAGGTCAAAAGTACAAAACCACGAATTCCCCGCTAAATTATCCAAAATGTTATCAATCCTCGGAAGTGGATAGGAATCTTTTATAGTTACTGCGTTTAATTTGCGATAGTCCACGCAGAACCTTATTGAGCCATCCTTCTTTTTGACCATTACTGCTGGAGAGATCCACGGGCTACAAGATTCCTCAATTACTTTTTGGGCTTTCATTTCCTCCAATTTTTTACTGACTTCCGATTGTAAGTGTAAGGGAATTCGGCGAGGGACCTGCTTAATGGGGCGAGAATCACATAATTTTATATTATGAGACAAGACATCGCAATTACCAGCAACAATATTTTCCGTAAAGACATGGCGAAATTCAAATAAGAAATCAAGGAAATTCTTTTTTTTAAAATCTTTTAATTCAATACTATTTTGTTCAAAAGTTTGCAAAAGACAGCTGGGGAGCTGAGCAGGGCAGTTCTCTATCCGGGAACAAATCAGCCCGCGCTCACTCATATTACTGTTCTTCGAACCGAAAATGCCCTCAAAAAGTCCGTCGTTTAAACCCGTTTTGGAGAGAAAATCCTCTCCAAGGATGCATTCATCCCTTATTTCCGCGACAAAGAAATCTTTTCACAAAATTTTCCTAACGCAACCGTGGCAAAAACGCGAGAAACTATAGGTACCTTTTCTCCTGTTGGATATCTAAGATTACATGTGACCTGTTCCTGTTTAAAAGACGCTCTTCTTTTGCTTATTACCGACACATCTGAGCCCGTATCTATCTTAAAAATACAAGGTTTATTGTTTAATAAACCTTTAACACAACTCCGTTCGCACGCGACTGCGCCCACTCCTTCGAGGCGACGAAAGACGACAGCCGTATCGCGCGCGTAAATCGGGGCCCGAGCTCCGCCTGCCGAGCTGGACCCGACAGAGTTTAGTTTTCCGTCTGAGACGGACATTCCGAACGGAAATGTCCAGTTTTCCCGCACTTCCAGCACTCTTTATTATTTTTTCGAATCTGGCCCTTTCCTTGGCCTTTGGACTTATACTCGTTACCTTCTTGCGAACCTTTTTCGTTCTTTGCCTCTTGTGAGGCTTCTTTTCGCGCGGGACGAAAACTTCTCGAGATGTCAGCTTTCTTTCCCGAAAAGCTGTTTTGATTAATTTAAGCGTTTTCGCCCGCTCGATCGCGATACGGAGCGAGGTTATCCCTTCCACTTGAAGAGAACGCTTGATAAACCCGTCGGACAGAGCAGCGACGAACTGCTGGCACGCGATCTTATCCCGCACTTCGTAAGTGCATATTGGATAAGCCTTGCGAGACAGGCGCTCCAAATCGGCACCCAGCGTCGCGTAATCTTCGCCTGGGGACTGTCTCCGATTCGAAAATTGGAGGTAGTGACTCTGCGCGAGTTCACTCTCGCCAAAACGCAACTCCAACTTCGATTTGAGATCCGCGAACGTGAGGAATTCAATCCCTTTATCGTCTGAATCCAGAATTGAACGCGCCTTCCCGCGTAAACATGATGCTAAGACAGCCGCCTTATCCGTCTCGCTCCACTGATTCGCGCGCGCGACAAACTGAAACTGTGAGAGAAACTCGCGGAGCGGCGCCGTCCCGTTATACGTATCGGGCTTGAGCTTTAGCCCGCGCGACGCGTGCCCCGCGTACACGCCCTCGTCTGTTACTAACGGACGTGACGTCGCAGTCGAATTTCCACGCCGGCCGTGTTCCGCACTCGCGTCCTCGCCCGCGCCTAACACACGCGACTCTACGACACTCGAATTCTCGCGCATGGCGCGCCCCGCACACGCGCCTTCGACCGCGTCAAGCCCGCGTGACATCTCATACGAATTCTCGCGCGGGGCGCGCACCGCACACGCGCCCTCACCCGCGCCCAACGCACGCGACGTCTCGAACGAATTTTCCGCGGGACAGATATTATTGAAGGGACTTAGCTGTCGAGTGGCGAGCTGCTCCTCCAGGCGGGTGATCGCTGCGTCGCGTTCCCGCAGGCGGTCCTCCATCTCCTTCCGGAAGTCGCGTTGCTCCTGCCGCTCCTGTCGCCGCTCCTCGCGTAATGTCTGCAGCTCCAGAAAGACAGCCTCGTAGGCGCTTGTCTCCGTCGCGGTCGGCGCTGTGTCCTGCGAATGAGTCTCCGTCGCAGCCGACATCGCGGTCTGCGAACGAGTCCTCGGGGGAGTGTGCGTCAACGACATCCCGTCAGAAGTCTGTATGGTACAATCAGTGCGTGTCCGGCGATCCACAGATCCGTGTGTCTGGCGATCCCGGACGAGCCGCCAAAATGTTGCACTCGCACACACTCTCGCACAATCACACACTCGCGACCGAACGCGAGAATGAAGGACACGATCTTTCAAACGAATCAAGGCTCTTTATTGCAGTCGTAATACAGAGAGTCCAGCTGGCACGTCCGAACGGATCGATGTCCAAGGATCAACTTCGATGTTTATCTCTTCATAGCGACGCGGCTCCCTTTTGTCACAGCTGACGAAGGCGATCGATTATATCGAACCCTCGCGTCGGCCGATTAAGCTCGCTCTCACAGTCGTGCGAGACTCGCGCATGCAACAATATTATATCAATTTGATTATAAAAAATTTAATAGAATATTTAATGACTTTTGATACATTTGATATGACACTTCCAATTTAATTTATCTCTCTCGTATAATTATAAAATTGACATTTTTTATTATAATCTTCTCTTGGAGAAAAAGGAAACTGTTACTATTAATAAACTTTCATCATATAACTTAAATCCAAGCTATTCATTGAGCCTATTTAAAATTTTGTCGGTTCGGTCGTTTTTGAGATCCGATAATCGAAGGATCCGTCAATACGACGTCTCGCGTAAAAGAGATTCGTCAATCTCGGACACAGAGGACACTCGACTCCCTACGCTGCGCATACACTTGGCGCGCGTGATCTTCGCGACCCGGACATCCCAGTTGACGGGAGTCTGTCTGGCACGGTCCCTACGCGTACCCCGATGCCGCCGAACCCATCGGTTCTCGTGGCGCACCTCTGTGTCGTGATCTTCGCGACCCGGACATCCCGGTTGACGGGAATCGCCTGGCACGGTCCCTACGCGTACCCCGGTGCCGCCGAACCCATTGGTTCTCGTGGCGCATCTCTGTGTTGCGATCTTCGCGACCCGGACATCCCGGTTGACGGGAGTCGTCTAGCACGGTCCCTACGCGTGCCCCGGTGCCGTCGAACCCGTCAGTTCTCGTGGCGCACCTCTGTGTCGTGATCTTCGCGAAACGGATATCCCGGTTGGCGGGACTCGCCTGGCACGGTCCCTACGCGTGTCCCGGTGCCGCCAAATCCGTTGGATAACACATTGAGATTATGGGTCGATTCTCGTTATAACTGCACTGAGTTGCACTAGTTCAGCAATGCAGTTCAGTCAGTGCAGACGCCGCGTAACAGTGGCGCTATTGCGGTAAAAAAGCGAACCTCGACATTTCCCCACCACTAGCCGGGACGAAGGAGACGACGACGACGACGTTTCTTAAATGAAAATTACCCATTTTCAACTTTTTTAAACTTTACATCGCGATATCTCCGCTCGTAGTTCACGTAAAATAAAAATAATAACACTTTCATTATATAATTCGATCCTAAGCTTTCGATTAAGCCTACTTAGAATTCGATCGGTTCAGTCGTTAATGAGATCCGATAATCGAAGGATTTCTCAATACGACGTTTCACGTAAAAGAGGCACGGCCGTGTCTCGGCGCCTCGCTGCGCGTAACTTGGCGCGCGAGACACTACCGTGCCTCTTGATACGGTATGTATTTTATTACGGGTACGTGTACGTAGCGAACATTGGCAAATTTAAATATTTCTTTTTTAGAAAGCCTCAAGCGCCTCCGAAGATTGCCACCGCGTCATCAGGTTGCTGAACGCAGTCTACCGAACGCACCCACCCATTCATATTCTCTCATACGCAGTCTACCGAACGCACCCATTCTCGGTCCCGCGTATCGTCATCTTCGCAGCCACGCGCTTGCACTTCCACGTGGCTCCTATCTTCCCGCGCGTCGCCATCTTCGCGCTCCCTCGCTTGCCTTCGCGTACCCATCCTCGCGTCACTTCCCCACCCGCTTACTTTCACGCTTCAACCCTCGCTCGCGATCCCCCCACCGCTCTTGGAAAGGAACAGAGAAAGTAATATAAAAACGATATAATAAAAAAATTAGTATAATATAAAAAAATTATATAAAAATACAATATAAAAAAATATAATCGATAGTTCATTTTAATTGTTAAAATATGAATTATAAATGATAAAATATAATTATAAATCTTCCTCCAGTTGCCACTCCATCTCCTACTGCCGTTCCCGCTCTCGTTCTATCCACCCACGCTCCCACTCCTCCTCCTGTTCCCGCTCAAGCCATCTGCGCTCTCGCTCGAGGAACTCGCGCTGCCATTCCGCCGCCTCCTCCTCATCCTCATCCTCTTGTTGCTTCCGCAATCGTTCAATTCTTTCCTCTCGCTCCTTCACATTTTCAAGTTCTTCTTCGCAATCGAATAGACTACGAAGATTAAAAAAATCCTCCATTGTTTCTTCCTCGAAAACGTCCATTAACCAACGATTGGTCTTTCGGTCTTCGCGTACATATTTATTTTGACGGTTGTTGCTGAATCCTTGTATCCGTACGAGTCTCATATCAATATCCTGAAATAAAAAATAAAATTTATTAAAATTATTTCTACTACTATATTTATATATTATTAAAAAATATATATATATATATCCTCCGGTTCAATAAACTTGACTCTAACGACATTAAAGAGTCTTTCTTCCTGGATGGGCCGAGTATGCACATAAATTATCTGTAAAAAAATGTTTTTTTATACACGCATATCTTTTTTTTAATGTATACAATTATTTACTTACCCCTCTTGCCGGATAATGAATTACTAGCTGATTCAAGATTATTGGACGATTCATGATGCTGGTATGTTCAATCGTAGAAAACTGTCACAGTCCTTCCGATCGACCGACTCCATCATATTATGTTTACATAATTTTAGCGTAAATATCTTTATCATCTCGTTGTCCTCCCCCGCTTGCGTTCTCGCTCGCTCGCTCGCGTACCCACCCGCTTGCGTTCTCGCTCGCTTATGTACCCCACCCGCGCCCGCGCCGTCATCTCAGCGTTTCTCGCTCGCTCGCTCTCGCATGCCTTTGTTTCATTCTCCCCGGCCCGCGCCCTCGCTCCCTCGTTCGCGTTCTCGCCCGCACCGTCATCTCCGCGTACCCCCACCCGCTCGCTCTCCCCCGATCGAGCTTTTTTTTTCATATTAAAACTACTTATTAAAACTACTGCTTATTAAAACTACTGCATATTAAAACTACTTATACTAATAGGAATGGAAGGGAATGGGAGGAAATAAAATATATATGTAATATATATTTAAAAAACCATTTATTCTTAAAACTAAAAAAGATACATGTATTTAATTATATTTTTTAAAAAAGAAAATTATATATATTTAATAAAAACCGTATAATTATAAAAAAAGTGTATAATTGTAGTAAAATGTGTATAATTATAAAAAAAAGATTTTTTAAATATATAAATCGGTGCGAAGCCGACCAATGGGGATGCGCTGAAACAAAAAAAATAATATACATATTAATGTACATATTAATATAAGGGAAACGATACAGTGATTGACAGCATAAGATGATTGACACTCTATTATATTTGTACTCATAATAAATGAACTATTCGTCGCGCGATTAATTATTAGATACCGAGGAAGAGAGTTCTTCAAGTACTTAATGATTCATTGAACAACAAGTAATCGTATATATAAAATATATATATATATACCTTTTTTAATCCCACGGTTCCTCCTCCTCCTCGTACGGCTGCTCGCCGAATAAGCTCCGCAGGTGATAAACGTCCTCGCGGCCGTACCAAATGTCGTCGATGGTCTGTTCCATCGCCAGCCGTTGCATATATTTGTTTCAACGAAGCCACTCCATTTCGTCAATCGCTAATACTCTGCGCCCACAAGGCTGAAAATATAAAAAAACATGTAATTAATGAAATATTTATGTAAAATAAATGATATATTGTGACGTGACAAGGTCCGTCACAGGGGCATAGGCCTGGCCGGGAGGTCCTGAAACTGCGATCGCACCCTCGAGTCACGGGGAAAGCGATCCCGGTATTATAGAGCGCGTATCGTCCCGTTCTGTTTTGCGCCGATCGCGAGTCCGTCGCCCACCCTGCTTATTTTTTTTGTTTATTTTCTTTTGCATGCCACATGTCGACCCCCGGACATGCCGGGGGAAGGATCGAAATAAGAACGCGTTATCGGAATCGAGCCGGGTGAGAGGCCGAGAGTGGAGTCGCCAGAGAGGAGGAGCCGCGACAGCCGTGGCACGACGGGGGGAAGCAGAGGGGAGCCCGGGAACCGCCGATCTCCGCCTGAGTCACTCCCGGAGGAAGCAAGGACGAGCGAGGCCATCCATTCTGCAGGACAAGGGCGAGTCGCGGTTCGGGGGACGCCTCGACCGCGATCGCGACGGGAGGCACGCAAGCTCGAAGGAGAGAGAGCGTGATTTTACCCTTCATCCCAGGACCGGGCAAGATTGCTGTGGCCCGGCCAGCCAAGCAAGATTGGGCCGGGGGATGAACGCCTGACGCCGGAACACCCGCGTTACAGGGAAGTCGGAGGCCAACGCCCGAGGAAATCAGCGATCGATCACCGATCGATAAGAGCGGTCGATAACAGGCAGGTTGCCTTATCACCCGCGGGGTGCGCAAGTACGGCCGCCGGAGGGCTCAGCGGGATCGCGGCCGGGCCCCGAATTCACTGTTCGGTGAGCCAGCGGCTGACGAGGTGCGATCGTGGGTCCCGGCCAGAGTCGACAGGGAGACAAAGGCGAGAGCGAGCGGGCCGAGGACAGGGCGGCGAAGTAACCAGCGAAGTTGTAAGGCCTCCACCCTGGCATCGGGAATTTATGGAGACTGGCACGGCCACTCTCTCGTTCGCGGTCCGTTTTGCTGTTGTATAGTACGTCCGTGTAGTCGCGGGCGGAAGTAGCGTATCGGGAGGGGCGGTACCGCCCCCGAATTCTTTGCGAGAGACCGACCGTTGCCGGATTCCTAGCTATATCGGAAATAATCACTTGGCCGTGATGGCTCGTCGATTCTTGTTTCATTCTCGCGAGTAAGGTGCGCAAGGACTTGCCTTGCCAGAGCCGCCCGTATTTCCGGCCGCGTGTACGGGATCGCTTGCGTCCGGACGGCCGCCGACAGTCCTCCGTACCGTGCATTGTATTCGTTATTCTGTCGATTCGCGTAATAAAGCATATTCGTTACTCTGTTGATTCGCGCAAATAATTGTAATCGTTATTCTGCTGATTCGCGTAAGGAATCATATTCGTTATTCTGTTGATTCGCGCAAATAATTGTAATCGTTATTCTGCTGATTCGCGTAAGGAATCATATTCGTTACTCTGTTGATTCGCGTAAGTAATTATGTTCGCTATTCTGTCGATTCGCGTAAGTAATTATATTCGTATTCTGCCGGTCTGCGTAAGCAAATGATGACCGTGTTGGGTCGATTCGCGTGAAAACGTCCTTGTGCTGGTTATTAAATAAATGTAATTATCTTCTTTATTACGAAATGCCGTCTCTCGTTACTCTTACGTGCCTATGCGACACGTCTCCTCTCCCCCGCATCCGTTCGCTTGGTGAGCCATCTTCTCCGCGAGCTACTCGGCGTAAGGAGAACTACCGCTTTCGACAATTATAAAGTTTCGTGGCGCGAAGGATCGCGCCTGGCGCCAAATACCGACTTCGAATCAAAGATTAGTGCCGTTAACGTTGTTAACGAATAATCCAGCGTTACCGCTACGGTCTGCATAATAATCTTGACATGCTCCATCGATCCACGGCGTGATCGGCGGAAAACATCGTCATAATATATATATATATATATATATATATATATATATATATATATATATATATATATATATACACATATATATATGTAAAATGATATTTTCAAATTACTTACCAGAACAACCATAGCTGCGTTTCTCGACATTTTTTTGGTATATATGTTCTTTAGACACTCTTCTTTTCAGCGGTTAGAGTCAAACTGTCTCTGCCTGGCGTAGACGGACCCATAGTTCTCCCCACCCGAAAAAAATAGAGCTCTCGAAACATGAGCTCTATCACAAGTATCTCGATGTAAACAGATCTGTAGATACTACTCGAGAGGGAATGCATGCGCAGAATAAATCACAAGATTTTTAGCATTAAAAAAACTTTTTATTTTTTATTTTACATATTCTTTTTTACATATTAAAAAATATCGAAACTTACCCCTACTTAAGTTTTGCCCCTACTCGCTATGGACGAATAGTGGGAAAATTAGATTAGGTACATATGGAAGTTATAAATTATTAACCTTTTTTCGAAAAGAACCTAAAGGCCTATGTTATATTCGCTATAGTCAAACAGTGGGATACTGGGCCAAACACATTTTGGTTGCGATTAAATATCGTCATAACTCATATTTCAAAGAGGTGCCTGTTATCTTTTTTTTTTTCGAGAAAGGACTCAAACATATTCATGTTTTACGACTAAAGAGATATGTTCCGCAGGAATGGAAATGCGTACGAATAAATCACAAGATTTTTTTAGCATTGAAAAAACTTTTTATTTGACATATTCTTTTTTACATATTAAAAAATTAGAGCCAATAGTTCGTAATCGACGAGACGATGCTTATCGAAATCATCGCTGGCGCGAATCGCGTTCGATATCTCGTTAATGTCCGTTAATGAAGAAGCGATATGAGTAAACTTTGTGTCGACCGTTTCGATTATGTTCGATAATGTTTCAAACGTTATATCGATGCATGTATCCAAGGTAAACATGAACATTAACGTCAATTCGGTCATCATCAAACACACGTTCGATGAATCGAGACGCACGAGTTTAACACCGTTAATCGCGGAGGCGCGGATCGCTAGCGGCCCAGCGCTTATCATGGCGTCTTTATGATCGTTTCGAAGTAAATCCTGAATGTCCCAGCGTTGCTCGTAGAATCCCTTCCACGTTTCGAGAGATATTATCAACTCATTTCCGCAACGATCTCCTATAGCGATCTCCACGTAGCTAGGTGGACCCACGTTGATTCCAATTTCGAGATACTTGTACCCCGTGGCTGTCAATGCGTATCGCCTGCTGAGTATACGCTGTGTCCTATTGACCATTCTTCTTTCATCGAAAGATCGACTTCTAAAGAAAAAAGTTTTTTTTACAAAAAATATAAAAAATATAAGAAAGTATATATGAAAGCTCTGTATTTACTCTGTATTTACTCGTTACACTTTTTCTTCTTATTTTCGTGCAATGAAGTTTCACCATACGGCACGTAATAATTAATTGCGCGTTTGCTGCTGCTTCCTTCGGCGGAATACATTTCTTTCGGATACGAGAAGCGACTCGCTGGTACGAGAAGTCGATGCAATACTGATCATGCCAAAAACTAATTGATGCGATTTACACTTATTAAGAGGAGAGGGGATAGACACTCTGGGGAAGGAGATATGTATATAGAAACGTGTCAAAACCTGAAAAGACGTGATTAGAGGGGGGTTATGAGAAGGAGGGGATAATTGCGCAAATACATGACTCACCCTTTTTGATAGAAGAAGGGATAGACCCTCAGTGGGAGGTATATTTATAGAAACGTGTCAAAACCTGAAAAGACGTCGAAAGAAACATCTCACATACATCTTACATACATTTCACATACGTCTCACATACATCAAGAAACATCTCACATACGTTTCACATACATCGAGAAACATCTCACATACGTTTCACATACATCGAGAAACATCTCACAAACGTCTCACATACATCTTACATACATCTCACATACATCGAGAAACATCTCACATACGTCTCACACACATCGAGAAACATCTCATATACATCTGACATACATCTAGCATACATCTATCACACATCGAGAAACATCAAATGATTTTTAACAGCATATTGAGAAACGTCGATCGAATGTTAGCAAAACATGAAATAACGTTAAGAAAACATGATTTTACTTTAATAAAACGAATTAATATAAAGAATTAATATAAAGAACGTAAATGTTGTATGCGTAATGGGATGGAGAAATAAAAAAAAATCGACAATACATATATGTGTAAATAATATGCGTTTATTTTTTATGGTTATGCCACCAATTAAATAGCTTGAATACATTTTGCATTGCACAATTGGATACATGTTTATGGCAACGTAAAGTATGTGTAGCGTCCATCTTTTTCAACGATTCCACGTCTTCGTAGTGCTCGTCGAGGCTCTCGATGTAGACATCGTCTCTCGCATCGTCCAGGAGCAAATCCCGCAGCCATTCTCGGGTCTCAAGTCCCTTTACGTATACGATGGGTGAGTCTTCGCTCTCCGTCACATCCCGCAACGCCTTTGTAATCATGTCTCTAGCCGTGAAGTATGGAATCGTTCCATGATCATCGCGACAATGCAATCCGTGATGTTTTACCTCCAACCAGGATACGTGTTTTCTATCTGCTTTGCTGAGAAAATACCATGGCTCGGAGCTTCCAAATATATAATGAGTGAGAATATATCCCTCTCTGAGAGCGGCAAATTCTTTCACGACGAAGGAGTTTCTCCCGACGACGAAACCTTGCAGATCCACGAACGTTGGCGTTGACATGGTTGCACACATGACTGATTTATGTCGAGAAGCGGACTGCGGGAGGATTGTTGTAGGTCGCGGAAAGTTGTAGATTTTATATCGCTCCCCTCTCCAACGTTGCATGATTTTGATCTACGGGTGATTCGGCGTGGTGTGAACTATCGATCACATCTTCGTTGACGACTGGATCTGTCCCGGTGCGAATTAGAGATTGATCAATTACGTCTACCCCGCGATGAAAAATTGAGTAGTATATTTCGCCAACGGTGCGTCCATGCAGATCCACGATGTAACTTTCCAAATCCACTATGTCTTTCCCGCGATGAAAAATTGGGAAGTATATTTCGCCGACGATGAGTCCATTACGCAGATCCACGACGTAACCTTTCAGATCCACGTACGTTGGCGCGGACATGGTTGACGCTGACATGTCGAGGAGCGAACTGCGGGGAGGATCGCGAAACGTCGTAGATTTTTTATACCGCTCCCCCTCTCCAACGTCGTATTTAGGTGATTTTGCGAACAATGTTGGTCAACGGGTTGTATTGAACAACGCGATCGTGTATGATGAGGCAATGATAGTATTCGCCGGTACGTTCTCCTTACATTCGAATTCCAATCTCACATCTACGGTTCCGCTCTTGACCGATTCATTTTGTCGAGAACAATCGATAATCACAAACGGACCGTATTGTTTGAAAGTCGTGTTAGTGAGACTCGGTTCGAGATATTCATAACCGTAATAGTCTTTAATGAAACGCGCATACATGTCGTACAGAATCGCATATTTCTTTTTATCAAAATCCAGATTCAGATCGTCGTATGGATAACACTCCGAGTTCAGGTAGAGTTTCACGTTGCTCAATTTGCAGTCATCGAGTCGGCTCACATCTTCGAGCAAGACATTCTTCCGGCCGGTCTGTAGAGCGAAGATTACGTATCGCGGCTTCTCGAGCTGCGAAGCGGTCTTGATGGCCCACGAATGCTTGGTTGTGCTCCGCAGTAGCGGAAACTCGTACAGATCCCACGAGCGAAAAGCCACGCATCGTCCACTTTCCAAGGCGCGTAGCATCGACAGCTTATTTATCTCGTTCACTAATACGTGTGGCATTCGCCATTGTATCTTGAATAATTCGATCGCGGGCTCTCGCACCAAATCTCCCATCAGGCAATTGTTATCGTTGCGCGATCGTATCAGAATCAACTCGTGACGTGCGTTGATAACCACGCGTCTGTAATCCTCGCAAAATCCCAGTAACATGTAGAGCGGTACGCAAAAATTGAAGTATCCGTCCGAGTTACTCTGTGGATTCCAGCCGGCGTTCCTCAAGATCACGTTTTTATCAGATGATACCGTTACATAATTTTTGAGCGTGCTGGTTATTCCGACGTTTCTGTTGCGATCAATCTCCACACCATCGAGTTCGTATCGTATCTCGTCAAACATGAACGCGACGCAGTTGTGTGCAAGTACCACGCTAGCTCCCACGTTTTCATTACTTGTCTTTAATTTTCCCTCGATGTATAGAAAACTTTCGTGCGGCAACGTATACAGATCCTGTTGCTGTATGGGTATTCTTATCTCGTCGCTGTGTCCGAATGTCGTATTGGCGTATGGATTGTACGTGTGAGTCTCGAGCTTTACGATGCGATCGTCGTAGATCGGCTCGTCTCCGATGTTGAGAATATCTGTCATCGTTAGACGTTTCGCACCGCGAATCCCAGAGATTTTAGGAATGCAACGTTTGTTGCGCTTAGCTTCTTTCTCTCGATGGGTCGAGTATTGCCTAGTGTGACAGTCGCGTTATCTCTCACGTGCCCCGAGCAGTTCAACACGAGCATCTCATGCCCGCTGGCGTCGCCGCACATGCAATCTGACTGTGATTTCCTCCCCTCGAAAGTCGAGCAATCGTCCGTGCTGGTCGGTGACGCGTATCGTTAGAACCGTAATGCTCCGTACGATGACTGGCAGGTAAATGATCTGTGCCGGCCTTTCCGATATCTTATATCCTGGTGGCACGTTCGGTGAAAATTCGTGTATCGTGTGCACGCGTTTGCTGTTGCTGTACGCGCCCGCGGTCACGTTGCACTCTATGCGGATAATGTTCACATTCATAATGTTGATTGGCATGTCCGATGCGTGCCATTTTCGCGGTTGCAAGATACAATTCGACGAGAATCCCAGCAACGACCCTATGTTGTTGGGCTTGTTAAAGTTTACTCTGTAGGCGCATTTGATCTCGCTTCTCATCGGATTGTAATTAGCGCGCTATCGGATATTCTCCATCCTCGTCGTCGTCGTCGCTCGTTCGGACGCGTTTCTTTTCATTGCGACGGAGTGCGCGTTTCAAAAATTCATTTATGGCTTGCAGTTCATACGATCCCTCGAGAATCGTAATTTCAGTGTCGTCATGGTCAAAGTAAAATTTATTGTTCGATGCATTCACGTTCGCTATCGTGTGGTAGGATTCAAAGTTCATCAGGCCGAGCTCGTAGTCGTCGTTGCTCAAATCTATGGCTGGAGAGTAGTTTACCGCGAGGACGTTGCTTCTACCGCTCAGAGTGAGTGTCAACGACATGATGGAAAAACCGCCCAGCAAACACTGAGTCGCAGCAGCGGCTCGTCAGGCTTTAAATTCACGTGCGTCCACCGTCCGGAGAAACTGCAGGCACATCTGACCGCAGATGCTCTGATTGTAAGTTTGATAGGACTTGCGATTGTACTCTATCGCGCTGTTCCCGAAATAATGTACTAGTTCTCTGGGAGGTCGAAGATTGCCAAAACTGTCGAAATATATCACGCGATCTTTCCTCTTGGAGTATGCCACCCAATGAGTGCCAGGGCCCGTCGCGTTGTCCAGATTCACGATACCGCTCTCGTTTCGACGCGCACCGCCTATCGGTAATAAGTCGCGCATGAAAACGCCTCTAAAGTATGGTATGTGCATACGTTTTGCCAGTAGATCCAATTGCACGTTCGTTGTCGCACCCGCGGGCATTTCTAACGCCTCTTGGACGTTTTTTTTTTTCTTTTTATGACGCCCTGTCCGCGTTTGTTCGGACCGAGATAAAGTCCCCGTCCGTATTTGTACGGAGCGAGATACAGTCCACGACTCTCCGCTGCGCGACGCTGCGCGGTTTTGCTGTCGTTTACCACCTTTGCCACACCGGCCGCTCCACCAATCAGAGATCCGAGCGCGCCCAACATCGGTAAAATCGGTAGTATACCGCCGCGTTTCGCTACCGGAAGTATCCGTTTCTTCGTCTTCTTCGTTTTCCTCTTCGACTTCATACCCATTCCCAGCTTCGTCTTGACTTTCATCGCCGCCCAGACAACCGTGGCGGCAGCTTTCTCGCCCAGCGAGGAATCTTTCGCGACGATGCGTTTCTGCGCTTTTTCAGCGAGTATCCTGTCAACCGCGTATCTCTCGGTGAGATTGTTGCTCCGAGAATACACAATGTCGTGCTCGCGGCACACCGCGTCCAGTAAATTTATACCTCGATCGCCTCTCGCCAAACGTTTCTCCAAGTGTGTTCTCGGGCCGCAAAACTGATAGCCGGGGATATGTAGTTCGAAGGGAAGCGCGTTTATCGCGCGATTGAGTAGACTGCTTCCAACTTTTATGCCAGATGTCGTCGCTGACATTCGTAGCAATCCTTGATCAGCGGCGGTGGACCGTCTATGTGCATTCGCTGAGACGGTAAATTGTAATGATCCAGGCAATAACGATACTGCTGAACTTCTGAATCTGCCTTGATATGCTCCGGAAGTTTATCCCACACATAATCTATGTGATTGTAAAATTGTTGTATCAAAACGATTTTTAGCACATACTTCAACTGTTCGGCAGTCAAATTGCATATATCATTGTTATCCAACAGAAGCAGAAACATTTCTGAGCGATTCGCGGTTCCGCGTGGCTATAAATAGGTGCGTCCTTTCTACTCGGGAGCTCAAAGAGAAATGAAATTCGTGCGACAACCGGTGACGATACGTGTCACAAACTGCGACGACAAATTTCGGAGGATGGAGGAGCGGAGATGCGAAAGCACGGCGCGATGCTGCCGACCACTGTACGCGCGATCATCTGCGGCCCCTCAAATTGCGGCAAGACAAATGTGCTGATAAGCTTGCTTGAAAGTCAACACGGAGTGCGTTTCGAGAATGTGTACGTGTACTCGAAGTCGCTGCAGCAGCCAAAGTATCGATATCTGGAGGAGCTACTGACATCGATTGACGAAATCGGCTACTTTACGTTCTCCAATAACAGTGACGTTATCCCGCCGAGCGAGGCGCGTCCAAACTCGATTTTTGTTTTCGATGACGTCGCGTGCGAAAAACAAGCTACTGTGAGAGAGTACTTTTCAATGGGCAGGCACTCAAACGTCGACTGTTTCTATCTCTGTCAAACGTATGCGAGAATACCTAAACATCTGATACGCGATAATGCCAACCTGCTGATCCTGTTCAAACAGGATGGAACCAATTTGAAACATGTTTACAATGATCACGTGAATACCGACATGTCGTACGAGGATTTTTGCACGTTGTGCCGCGACTGTTGGCAGCACGAGTACGGATTCGTAATGATAGACAAGGACAGTTCGCTTACGAATGGACGATATCGAAAAGGATTTAACGAGTTCGCGATACCACAAAACGATTAGTCGTCGTCGATATCCCGTCAAGGTGAAACATGGCCGAGAGCAACGATATTCGTGAGCGCGTAAAGATTGCGAGAGAGATTGAGAAGACGAGCGAATCTATCCGCAAGAAACATCGCGCCTTGAAGACCGGTAAGATCGAGGATGATATCGCGGCGAAGACACACTTCAAACCAATTATCGAGCCGCTGCAAAAGATGGTCGAAAATTCTGACGCGCGCGCGATAAAGGAAGAACCGCGTGATGACGAACATTAATCATCCAGAAGCGTGAGAAGGATGCGATATCGAGTAAGACAAAGAGGAAACGAGTGTTGGATCGCGCCGCATCGACACCGTATAAATCCTTTCGATTTGAGCCCCCGCTGGACATATCATCGATACAGTCAAACACGACGGAAACAGCCGAACAACCAACCGCGACGACAACAGTCGTACAATCACCCGAATTGCTTGCAAGCAATGAGAATGTTTTCGAGACCACGGATAATTCGCTTATGACGACCGTTCGAGAGCAGCTACAAACGTCGGAGGGTTGAGAAACGTTGCGCGGTACCCCAGGGCCGCTGAGCCGAAGGTACATCGAAGCCGTTTTGAATGACGATCGAAAGAGCGGTTTAGATGACGTATTTGGCGTACGTTGGAGCCATGATGGATTGACGCTCGGTAATAAGCACATTGACGTGGATAGCGATGACAACATAATTATCGACGGCATACGATTCGTCGGTACACCCGGCCTTTACGAGTTGATCTTCAATAAATTGCCCGATGATACCGTTTATACGGAGGAAGATGCGCAAAAGTACAAGAGCATACTGCTGATGACGAACGTTCATAGGTACAATTATGATGCGCATGGTCGAATAGGGGGCAACAGAGGATATAAGTACAAAGATATAATCGCACCGTTACTATCGATCGAGACCAAATCTGGACGAGGATTACCTCGCACTATGACGTTGAACGACAACGCGATCGATTACGTGCACTGGGACGATTCCAACGAGCTGGTGGATCGTCTGCGATTGCTCGACGCTTCGCACCGAGCCGGTCATAACGCTCACGACAACGAGATGCTATCCATCATTGAGGAACTTCGCGAGGCCGGTATTATTATAAATTAACCGGAGTATTGTTGAAGCGAACCAGTCGAACGACGTCACTTGCGTTGAAAAAAATGCCTGTCAATAAATTTGGACTGTTTGAACGGAGAAATGACTCGATCGATGGCGGTTGGGCTGGACTGGTGAGAAGTTACATATGCCATAACGCTCTGTGCCGTGTCGGTGTAGAGTTTGACGCAAAGTCGCGTAAGATTCGTCGCGTAGCGCAACCGGAGGCTGACGATGACGCGGCTAACAAACTATATGTGGAACGGTGCGTTAAAATTTTGAGAGATGAATTTGTCGAGAGATTGATCGCGTTCGAGAAGGACGTGCACTCGTTACGGACCGCGATAAGCGACACCGAATCGAAAACGAAGGATGAGAAAGCAGTTTAAGGCTCAAATCTTCGCCACGCATTATTACATGTCGAAACAGGAAATCCAAAAATATCGTCAGTTCCGAGAGACGACGATTCGTCGAGGAACTGCATGCTCCGGCGAGAAGAAATTTTCCACGAAGACGTGTCATAGTTCGAGGATACGATGACCTGTGGCAAGCAAACATCGTCGAGATGCAGCCGTACTCGCGTTTCAACAGAGGTTACCACTACATACTCACCGTCATCGATGTGTTGAGTAAGCACGCGTGGGCCGTGCCGCTCAAGAGCAAAGGCGGCAGCGAGACGGCCAAAGCTATCGCCGAGATAATTCGAGAGAGATGTCCGAAAAATTTGCAGATCGACAAGGGAAAGAAGTTTTACAACGCCGACGTGCAACGACTCGTAAAGAAACACGGCATAAATCATTACTCCACGTATTCGGTGTTGAAGGCATCGGTCGTTGAGCGATTCAATCGCACGCTCAAAAACGACATGTGGAAAATATTTACGCTCAATGGAAACTACAAATGGGTCGACGCGCTGCCGCGTCTCGTATCAGATTACAACTCGCGAAAGCACCGAACGATCGGCATGCGACCCGCCGATGTTACGCCTGCGATCGCCGAAAGACTCTTGGCTACGGTGTACAGCGCGATAAAGATTGCAGGGCCGGCAAAGTTTAAAGTAGGCGATTCGGTGCGTGTGAGCAAATACAAGACAATCTTCGAGAAAGGTTACACGCCAAATTGGACCACCGAGGTGTTTAAAATCGTTAAAGTGCAGCATACTAATCCCGTAACATATCTGCTCGAGGACTATCGCGGAAAATCTATCGCTGGAGCGTTTTACGAACTCGAGTTGCATCGCGCGACCGATCCCGACGTATATCTCATGGAGAAAGTACTGCGCAGGAGAGGTAACGAGGTTTGGCGTGACGCGAAATGGCTGGGATTCGATGGATCGCATAATTCGTGGATACACAAGGACAATGTGGTTTAATTTTCGTTTATTCACATATAAAAAATATATGAGATACATACAAAAAAATTTTTTATTCATACTAATATCCTTACATGTATTACAGAGTTTATATTAAAAAAAATATATATTTAAAAAAAACATGTAAGATGTATACAATAAAAAAATGTATATATATGTATATGATTATTAATATTCCTTACGTAGTAATATATTATAAAGGTACTCTATAATGTCCCCATAGTAGAGTATCGGTCAAATCTGGTACAATATACCGTTTGTCGTCGTACGGACTCAGAGCAATTTTTTTTCTCGGACACTGTATATACTTCGTGCAGATCTAATACATGTCTGTTTTCGAGTCATTTCAATCTCTTCGTTGAGACACCGCGTGTAATCAGCGAACGTTATCGTTCGCGCTACAACGTTACTTTTGACACCTTTCGCCTTTTTAGTGTCCTTCTTACCATCTACCTTCAACGCGTACATCTTTGCTCTGAGCCCGACGAATTCAGTCATTATCGCCGTTGTTTTCATCTTTCATTAAACCTGGTACTTTTTTATTAACGAGTGGAATACCGTACGCGTTGTCGATCGGATAATCGCTCGTGTCAAATCTATGAATATCGCGTTTCATCGTCTCATACACATCCTCGCACTCGACGTGGTATATGAGACTGTCCGTGTAAGTGTACATAATCTTACATCCGTCGCGATATAAAGGTAACATGTACTCGTGATGAAATTCATACAAACAGACTTTGGATATGTCGAGGATGCATATACCTACGTATCGGTTTGTCAAATGTCACCTCGAGTTTGCGCAATTCTACGGCCATCAGATTTTCCGAGAAGATGCTTCGGTTATGGAAATTTGGTTTCGCGATCATCGCCTCCGCACCGTGATGCCCTTCCCATTTAGTTATTAATTTTACATCTACGTGATTACGCACAGTCTCCATTTGCCAAATACTGCGTTGTTCATCAATTTGTATAAATTTTTCTCGAAATCGTTCTTGGCAAACGTTCTAAATTGTGTATTTAGTTCAATGTATTTGCGGAGCCACGCGGATTGCGCGAATTGCAATACGCGATGTATCTTTGTGACGCGAAGGCCGTGACGCGTGCATTGTTGCAAGTTACGGTAGTGGATGACGTAACGCTTCTTGTCAAATAGGGTCGCCAGAAGTTTAGCCTGCCGCTTGCCGGGCAGCTTATCGCACGTCGGGCAGAACGGTAGGTCAGTGTGTCTGTCGTGTATACTTTGCGGGTACTCGAGATCCACCTCGAGAATGTAACCTGTGGGCGAGTCCGAAGCGATCGCGCTAAAGTCAAAGTCTGCGGCGTTGTCGACCCATTGAAATTCGGCGTATGGCAACGGTTGACACATTGCCCATCCGTATAGATTATTTACATCATAGTACATCAAGTAAGAGGAAGCTTTCGATGGATCGTACGACTGCATGTACTTGTTGTTGGCTCGCGCGTATCTGCCGGAGCATTGACTCAGACCGCCGCGTATACTGCGCTCGATAAACATAACCATATCAATGTCTGTGAGCAGTTCGAATTTTATACGCGTATGTTTAAGCATGGCGTCCCACGTGAATCCTGGTAATGTATAATAATACGCGGAATCGAGACCGTAACTCTCGATACATTTATCGCGGAAATTTTCAAAAATGTCAGCCAACAGCAAGACATCCATTTTTAGATACAGATCGCTGTACTCGCCCAAGGATTGAATGGAGAACCGTTGCCAGACGTTCGCGGCGTGCACGTAATCGCTCTCGGATACTGTGTCACCGGTCAAGGAATTGTAAAACGATTCGCGCGGTGGTAAACATGTGTCCTCAAGCTTTTTGACGCAATCAACGTACTCGTATGGAAAGACACCTTTTCGCGTCAGTAAATCAAAATCTTCGATCGATAATTTTGAGAAATTAGAACGTAAAATTTTCAACTTATCCCTGCTGAGCAGAGACGCCAGTTTGTCGAGACTAGCACTTAAAAATTTATATGAATCAATGAAACGCAAGTTTATACACATTCGCGAATCTGATATTTCGGCGGTGTCTTGGACATGTTTTGTGAATGAAATGTATTTCTCCTTCGTTATTGGCAACAATTCTATACTACCTTCATACGCTGCGGCTATTTCTTTGATAATGAAATGTGAATCGTAACCGGATAAATTGTGAAAGACAACAGGAATGCAAAACAATATTTTGTAATTCAAATTACAATTGGAATGTGCTGGACCTCTGTATCTCCCGGTCAAATGGCAATCGCGCACTCTTTCGTCATCTGGTGCGAACGGTTTTCGACATATGTGGCAGTGTGTCGCACTATGCTCCCCACTGTTCCTTCGACAAATATTCCATAGGGACATTGGTGTACAATATTCTTTTTACGGTGTGATAGCGCTCTGAGTTGCTCGGTGAACCAAGCTACGCAATCTTTATCACGACGAAACTGATACATCGATAACGAATCGTCGTAGGAGCAATGCACATAATACGCTACGCTGAATACCTCGTGATGCTGGTACGCGTATGTGGACGCTGTCGGATCCTTGTTCGTCTTCTCCAGGGTGCACTCCAAGTCGGCGTATATGACAAACGACACCCGTTCCTTCCTGCTGTAATGTTCGAAGATCAGCCACTTGTAGTTCTTGCTCGGTAATCTGATCGCGCAGTCATTTATCTGTTGACAGTCGATACCGTGAGCCTCCAACTTTTCACTCGAACTAAAGTAGTGTAGGCATCTGGAAAATTTTTTTATATTATTCATAATTATAAATTATTATGTAATTAAAAAAATTATACATACCGATCGCAAAAGTATTTCCTGTGCTCATATTTGCTGAGTTGCGAGCCCACGAGACGGGACATATTTTTTATCCATGCAAAATGGCCCTCGTCGTTGTCTCCCTGCATGTGTAACAAGTTGACATGTTTTTCCCTCTTCCGGGTGGTAAGTCGTATCGGCAGGATTACGTTATTCTCAATGCAATATACATTGATTGAGATGTCGTTTAAATTTTCAAACTTTTTCACTTGACTCAATGTTACGGGAAATTCAATTCCTTGTACATTTAGTATCGTCGAATAATCAGGGTACGACGATTCTCGTTCTGCATGTCTTTCGACCGGGTGCAGAGCGGCGACCACCGACCGCGCGAAACACGCATTGTCCATAGACCGCACGTTAATTATCGCTCTCTTCAGTTTTATCTCTCGCGGTAACTCGATGTAACACCCCGCGTGCAATGGATTATATTTGTTTACGTTGACAGTCAAATTGAGTATACGCGACAACGCCCACCCACTGTCGCGTTCTTGAAACTCTTCGAGAAACGCAAGGGTAGGCTCGATGACGCGTTGCTCGTACCACTCGCGCAAATCAGATGTACGAAAAAGTTCGCAGTTTCGTGTGTTGATACTTTTATTCGCGCCCTTATCGCCAGTCACAAATTCTCCAATGAACACAGTGTTCACTTTTACACTATTGCGCCTTCTTAAAACGTCTCGCACTCGCTCGAGCACTACATCGCAAGCGTCTTCCAAAAATTGACGTGGCTCGATATAGTCATTGTTGATTACCACACCGGTCAAGACACGATTTTTGAACGCGGTGTCGATCTCTCGCCAAACGAGTCTCCCCGCGCCACCGCCCGCATAGTCACCACCGAAATGTATGAAGCGTCTTTCCAATAAAGTCTTTGCGCCGACGAGTCGCGCAATGCTCGCCGCCACAGTTTACGTCCGAGTGAGAGCCGCGGACGCTTGACTCGACCGCGCTCTTCGAGTCGTTGCACGTATTCGTCGCATCGCTGCGCCCACGTGAAATATTCGTCCAAGGTAGCGACTCGCCTGGATTGCTCCAGCAGATCGCGTTCGATTTCTTTCATGTCTTATATCACGTCACACTCTTCTACGAGACACTTGCACGTGACTCGTATGCATGATTTGCAATAACGTTCATCGTCCTAAACGGTGTAATGATTCTCCCTAAGGTTACGATAATAAAAAAAAGACACCTTTATAAGTTTTTCGCTCTTCCCAAAGTTCATCGAAACTGTTGAAAAGCGTCAAAATATGTTCCATCGAATAACGATTGAAACCCGAAAAACGAAAATTATCTGTTACGACTAGCTCGACGTACCTGCCGATACCTGCAGGAATCGATGAATAAAACTCGATAACGTTTAATCTTTTCACAGATTTCTTCAATGTTTTTACGTTTCGATTTATCGTCCGCTTCTTTATAGTGTGATGTATCACAGATTTTATTCAGCTTCCGTTCAAACACTTTATGCTTCTTTGGGTATGTCCAGATTGGTTGTTCTAATAATTTGGTCTCAATTTTGATTCCAACACTCTGTCTCACGAAGCGACTACTGGTTCCGCGAATACCAAGTTCTCGATCGCGTAAAAATTGCACCGGTGAAATTAGTTTTACACGCGATTCACTCTGTGATTCTCTTGCTTTGAGACCCACACACACGCCATCCAAATACCGATCTTCAGCAATTTTGTTAACTTTCTTCATTGTTTCTAATGCGTGCATATTGGACAAATGTCACATGGAAATCTCACATACATTCGATCCCTGCAATTCGAGTAAAACGTGATATCTAAAGCCTGTTGATAATCGGTCACGTGCTTTCGAACAGCAATCATTTTTCCTATACATACATCCGCCAATTCGACCATGCACGAGACACACAACGCCAAAGCACCACCCGTCGAGTAATAAAAAAATATGGCGCAAAATTTTGTACGTCTATTCAACGCGTTTATTCGCGATGCAGGCACTGTTTTCTCTAATGTGTCTATATTATCTTCAATATCACTAACGTAGTCACTTGGTATATCTTCAGCCATTACATAAAATCATTGTCCGCGTTTTCTAATCTGTCACTGCAAGCACAGTCAACGCACATACTGTGATCTTGCGCGCTTCGAGGCCGATTTTATATTTCATTTTGTCTCTCTCTAACTAGTATTATTTTCAAATTATTGATACTATGCTGAAGAATAAAATATTTAGCATTGATTTTGATAGCTGCCGTTTTGTCGGCGCTGGATCATCTTTCAGATTTGCTGAGCTGCCAGACATTTAGTCGGCGCGATCGTCTTTCAGATTCGCATAGCTGCCGAATTTACTCAACCAACGCTCGCTATTGAGATTCCTTAGAAATGGGGGTGGAGGTACGGAAACCCTCGTAGATAAACTGTAGGATATCATTTTTATAATCGCACTGTTTAATAAACTAATTCGCGGAAGCGCCACGTCTGAAGCAGCCTGATATCGGCGCTGAGAAAAATAATCCGCGTGTTTATAACATTTATTAAACAATTAAGCGGAAGCGCTATATCTCAAATATCGGCGCTGTGAAAAATAATCCGCTTTGTTTATAATATTTATTAAACAAATTCGCGGAATCGCTATTCTATCTGTTAGCGAAATGTTACCCCCTCCACCGTGACGTCATATCCGTTTATCCCCTCCCCTGTGAGGTCATATCCGCGGACCCCGTTACGTCATTTCCGCTTATCCCCTCCCCTGTGACGTCATACTCCCTTCCCTGTGACGTCATACCCCCCTCCCCTGTGACGTCATACCCCTCCCCGCGGGAACCCCCCTCCCCCTCACCCCCCTCGGAGCTCCCGGGTTAGAACCGGTGTTTATTACCTACTGACGACCGCGAATCTGACCATCCGAAGAACCGCGCCCCACGTGTACCGCCCGGGGACACGTATAGCAGGCTCACCCGAACTCTGGGATCCGACGAGCCCATCCGCGGTAAGCAAGAATATCTGATCGTTACACATTTAATAATCGATCCACATTTACATGTACCATGTGCATAATCAGATGCTCCATTGCTTGATAATTTGTTACGCTTAAAATTAAAATCGCAAGGTATCTTTGTGGCTTGCCATATTTTTTCATTAAAAACATGTTGCCATATTCCAAGTTGTAAGACAGCATATTCTCGTGTAGATACTTGCTGATTCTTTTCTGCTCTTCGATATTTTTTGTAAATAATCATAGAATCATAATATGTCTTTGGCATAGTTATAATAAAAGTCGATACACCATCTGCATTGGTTACACGTACGTTTGCTTTACTAATAATTGAATCAGACGTTGTACATTTTGAATTATCTTGTTCTCTGCCATCACTGTCACAGATTTGTTCTCTATCATTATCTTCGCGATTATTTTCATCAGTTTCAGAAGTATGAGAACGATCAGATAATTTATCTCTAATTCCAAATTTATTGCACGAAATGTATGTATATAACGCATTAGATGTCATTATATTATTTAATTCCGTGTCAATTCTTTTCCATATTGGATCATTTTTTGATATTACCTTAAAATCTTCTTTTATGATATCTCCTTTATATTTTATTTGTTACGAACTGTTGATTTAAGTGTCCGTTTTTGGGTCAATACATTCAAATATCTTACCCGGGTCTTGGACTTTATAATAATTAATCTACTCCAAAAAGAAAGCGCATTCGATAAATCTTGAAACGAGGGTCTTTCTTATTAATGTTCTCAAAATTTGGATAATCAATTTCAAAATCAATTTGGATTAGCTTGTATGTTGAAGATTTGAACTCAATTGGAATTAATTTATATGGTTTAATTAATTGAATCTTTTGATTATTTTAGCCTCTAATTGTTTTAATTTTAATATTAATGGGAAAGGATCTTGAGTTGTTTGGAATGTTTTTTTAATTTGAAATTTAATACGTTTTAGTTGAACACGAGCTCCACCCCTTTTTAATTTTTGAGTAGTCCTGGAAAATGGTTGTCAAGGAAATGAATTGTTGCAACACTCTTTGGATACAACAATCCTGATTAAGGATTGTAGGAAAACACCATTGCAACTCTCCTTGGATGCAACGATGCAACGATTGCAATTAGGAACACCGTTGCAACACTCTTTGGATGTAACGATAAAGGATTTATGATTCAGTCGCAACACTTTTCGGTTGCGACAAAAGATTCCGATGAATATCAAATTTAAGAGTACCTTTATTTACTTTGACAAACGTGATTTAAAGATTCGGACGTAAGATAATAAACTCCGCTCCGCTTTTATCCGTCGCTTATATATACCTTAATCATCTATATCCCTACTCTTAGATTTTACATTTTTAAATGGAGGAGGAAGATTCTGTTTCATGTAATCTTATTCCGTCCGGCTCCTGTCTTACTGATGATACCGTTCAGTAACCGGATAAATAATCAATATTATAGTGATAGCATTAAGTGATCGATATTAAGATAGCATTCTTTTGAATCAATTTCATCTTTTAAATTTAGTTCCGTAATACGTAACATATTAAAGTTTCCGTCAAAAAATATTTGTCAATTCTTTCTGATCTTCCTACTTGTGGCATTTTGAAATATTTTATTTCACAAATAAATAATAAGCCACTATCCACCACCTCAAAATTTAGACTCGTTTACACACACGGTTGTATTCACACAAGACTCAACGAACGAACGAATCCTTCGAATATTATACACGAATTACAAATGTTGCGTATATTGCCGTCTCCGATAGACGAGTGATACGCCTGTCCTGTTACTACGCGTTCCGCACAGCGACAAAACAAAACAACATCATTCGGTTGAAAGAAAGAAAGCTATATATATATACGCACGCACGCACGCACGCACGCACGCACGCAAGCACGCACGCACGCACGCACGCACGCACGCACGCACGCACGCACGCACGCACGCACGCACGCACGCACGCGCGCACGCACGCACGCACGCACGCGCGCACGCACGCACGCACGCACGCACGCACGCACGCACGCACGCACGCACGCACGCACGCACGCACGCACGCACGCACGCACGCACGCACGCACGCACGCACGCACGCACGCACGCACGCACGCACGCACGCACGCACGCACGCACGCACGCACGCACGCACGCACGCACGCACGCACGCACGCGCACGCACGCACGCACGCACGCACGCACGCACGCACGCACGCACGCACGCACGCACGCACGCACGCACGCACGCACGCACGCACGCACACGCACGCACGCACGCACGCACGCACGCACGCACGCACGCACGCACGCACGCACGCACGCACGCACGCACGCACGCACGCACGCACGCACGCACGCACGCACGCACGCACGCACGCACGCACGCACGCACGCACGCACGCACGCACGCACGCACGCACGCACGCACGCACGCACGCACACGCACGCACGCACGCACGCACGCACGCACGCACGCACGCACGCACGCACGCACGCACGCACGCACGCACGCACGCACGCACGCACGCACGCACGCACGCACGCACGCACGCACGCACGCACGCACGCACGCACGCACGCACGCACGCACGCACGCACGCACGCACGCACGCAACACATATCTCTCTCCTCGTAATTGTATGTGCCCGTAACCATGCCTACAGATGCTGATCTTTGTGACCTCCTAGAACGTAAACGGATCGAGTTGCGCCCGTAACAACTTTTAATCAGCATGCTTTGAAGAATGTTTTCCCCAAGTTTTGAAAGAATCGACCGAGAGAGATTTTCCATTTGTTTACATATAGGGTTCTTTTTTATTCATTTATTACGATAGAGTAGATCAATTCTCTTAATTTTTAACAATTTCATTATTTTCAAATGTGATGGATATCTGAATAAAAATGTTTTAGCTTATAAACGTTATTGTTTTTTATTCTGATATACTTGAACTACAAAACTCTGCTTTAGTGATTTGATTGGATCTTTTTTTATGACAATGTATTGATTTAAAAAAGAAAAGTAAAATATGTGATTTTTTACATGATATTTGAACTTCATTTTTTATCAGAAAAAGTAAGGCTAAGAAGAAAACAGTAACAGCGTTTGAAAGAGCTGACTTTCAGCTTTTTAATGCTTTTTCGCGGAGTATTATACGTTGCTCTGTTCACGAGTAATAAGTGACCAAAGTCAAAATGACCATTTCTTCTTCAAATCTCGCTAACTCGGTCAAAAAAAATCGCACAGCGATCAACCACTCGAATTAAAGGGGAGAGATCCCACTATATGACGCAGGAAACAGAAATTCCCTACGATTTTTTTGCACGTCGGATGTAACGCAGCAAAATCGTGTTAAAAATTTTTATTTTGACGGGCCGAGCTTCATCATTCTGCCGTTTTATAAAGAAAAAAGATAATTAGATTCCGCGAAAATAATTTGAAAGAAGAAGTTTCAAGTTTTAAAACGCTTTTTTTATTTTGTACCTACGGTAATTTTTCGCCGAGTTACAGCAGTTTGAAAACAACCGATTTTTTTGGCATGTGAAAAGCGTTACCTATTTTTTTTTTTGAGTAGTGTATTTCAAAATAAATGTAGAAACTTCTTCCTTAGAAGATTCACCGTAAATCGGTGCATCATCGATCCAAATTAATAAGTGAAAATGTTGTATGCCTCTACCTTGATATTCTTGTCTTCAAAAATAATGTGTTACTTTGTCGATCGGAGTATCTATAGAACAAATAAGATCAAGTATTGCCCGAAATTTATTATCAAGAAATCTTGATGTCGATACTGGGTCTTTAGCAACAAGTACACTGGTGCTTAACGTAGACTCGTGCCATCTATTTGCTTCACGAATATATTCACCTAAATCGTCCCATAACCATTCACTAGGACTTAACGTTAGATACCATGTTGCAGGTCCATAATGTTGTGTCATACAAGTTAAATCATTTCTCGGTCTACGCCAATATTGTTCCGTATTACGAAGTGTGGAAAATATTGTATCTAACTTGGACTCTAACAATTCTTTTGACATTGCTTCTAAATATTCTGCAGCTGTGTAACGAATTCGTGGATCAGTTACATTCATTTTATGATAAATTCCACGACTTAATTGACAAATATTCGGTCTGTTTAATAAATAAAATAAGTATTGTTAATTTAATTTAAATTGTGGATGCTTAGACATTAAACGACATTTAACAAATTCGTGCTCGTTAAGTTTGACCGGTCTATTTTCATATTGTCCATTAAGGGGATCCTGGAGCGACGCTCGAACTTGATCGAGGTCGATACCGTAGAGCGGAATTAAAAATGTCGGTAATTTACCAACATTTCTAATTCCGCGTTCTGTCTTATTTCAGGATTTATTTATCCTAGGAAAAAAATGTATATGTGACGCTCACACTGAAGAGGCGCTATGCCTGTGTGTACTGCTCACCGCCTCGATTCTATTTTTAGAATAGAAAAGGACAAATATACGTTTTTTGTCCTGTGATTCTCGACGGTCCGAGATGGCTCGAGCGTCTGAATTTCGTTTCAATACGCAGTGCAGGGCCGCCCATACGAATTGTGGGGCCACTCAAGTGGCATCCGCTTAATTATATGAGCGTCCTTGCGTATTGATAATGTTATGACATATATATATATATACATGGAATATATATGTATAGAATTATCTCTGACTTTTATATATCCCGGTAAAAAATTTTTCGTACAAGAACATATATAAATATATGTAATTATGTATCTAATATGTCCATACATGTTCATATATATTTTCTTTTTTGTGTAATCTTTCTTCGCATATGTATTCGAGAACAAATAAGGTTTAAATATGATCAGATGTAAATATATATAATTAGATATGAAATGATGTTATAAAATATATGATTGTATATAATAATATCTGAAATTTGGCGCAATATAATTTTTTCTTTCTATTATTATATTATTATATATTATTAGATAAAATTACATATGTCATCAGATCTTTTTGGATTTAATTATATATGGCCAATTATATATATATATATGTGATTTTATATAATTACATAAGTTGATTTTTTCTCGGGTATACTCGTCATCACTTCTTATGTAATTATATAAGATCATATACATATAATTGGCCACATATAATTAAATCCAAAATGATCTGATGATATATGTAATTTTATCTGATAATATATAATAATATAAAAATATAAAGATAAAATCATATTGCGTTAAATTTCGGATATTACATACAATCATATTTTATAACATCTTTTCATATCTAATTACATTTATTTACATCTGATAATAAAATCTACTTTTTCTCGGGTAAGAAAAATAATAAGAATTAAAAAATTATTTTAAAAATTATTTTCGCATTTTTTTTGGAAAAGAAAGTTTGAAGAAATAAAAAGTTGTTATATAATCTTGTATAAATGTAAATAATATAATTAAACATATAATTGTCATTATTACATTTATATATAATTATATATTAACAATTTTTTCTCATTTTTTCAAACTTCCTTTTATATAAAAAAGAAATACAAAAATAATTTTTTAATTTATTTTTTAATTCTTATTAGTCTTCCTATACATGCGAGGAAAGATTATAAAAAATAAAGAAAACAGGTATGAACATTTATACATGATACATAATTACATATATATGTATATATGTTTTTATATGAACATTTTTTACCGGGATGTATGTTTACCAGATTTATACATGCATGTATTGTAACGTCTATATGTATGTATAAATATACATATGTATATGTACCTTATAATATGTATTTCATAATCATACACACACTTACAGTGTTTTATGACAATTATGTTCATATTATAAATGTCAGTAGCATTTTCTTTTTAACTAACCAGTTCACAACAAATGCTTTTAACATTTTGTTACCAGTTAGCCCATGATAAATGGCTCTGGCAGTAAATGAAAAATAGCCAGCCCACGATTTACGCCTCTGGCATTTTATTAAAACTAGTCAGCTCACGATAAACGCCTCTGACTATTAAAGAAAAGCAAGCAAACGCATTTATAGCATTTATTCTGGCATTTATTTTGCCAATATTGTCTAACATCCTTTTAATTCTTATTATAATCAGTCAGTTGGAAAAGGTAACAGTTTATTGCCTTCTATAATTTTTATAAAATGTTGTCTCATGCACTTTATGTCCTTGGAATATTTTTCATAACAAGGATTGCTTCCTAAGGCTACAGTTGTGGCAAAAGCTGCAGCGTATACGCCACAACTTGTGCTATCAGGTTGTGCTACAACTTTTTCAAAGATTATGTCATTGTGGCAAATTTTTGGATAATGAAGTTGTATATAAGTTTTCTCTTTGTCTGCTAACTTTTTGTATGTACAGTCAGGTAAACTGTCATACATATAAAGTTTGGTACCATCAAAAAATATGCATCGCCAGTGATCGATACAATTCCCTCCTATTATTTGAATGCTTTTGTTGCTATGACTAGGTTCAATAATATGAGGACATTCTAAATATTGTACACTTTGCGTTTCAAAAGGAGAAGTTTCTCTTATAACGCGTAAAAATCGATCTAAAGATTCGTCATTTAGTTTGCTGTATATAAGCGAAACATTCCTCTTCACCAAAAAGAGAGAAGGGATAAGATCATCTAAAATTTTTCTGTGTATTGCCTTATCGTCTTCACTTATATCTCGTATGTTACTTGTGCAACTAACAATGACGCAATCATTATTTTGTTCTGTATCTTGCACAATAGCAACAGCATTTTCTGCTTTTGTCGGCGAAGTGTCACATTTAAATCGTTTTTTTTCCAATTATATTTTCGGTCTCTGCATTTTGCCGTTTCTTTTTTACGGTACTAATTTTTTTTGCTGCCTCTTTTTTTGCTTCTATAATATATCTAGGATTTCTAATTGGCATACGTTTATTATGGCGACTATTCAAGATTTCAGGAAGCATGCATTCATAATAGAATCGTGCTAGAAGAGGCAGCATTTCATTTTTCCAAAAAGCATTGTCTACGTCCACACGGACTATTTCATATTTTTTGGTGTCCATATTGTAAAAATACAATATTCTCGTTGCGCTATGTTTAATTGACCCTGAATTTGATAAAAAAATTGATGATTTCACTTAATTTTATCAGGGTTTTTTTTATCAAATATATTCTTTAGCGCGGGCAAAGTTTTTACGGCTTCTTCTGCTGTTAAATGTTCAGCCGACAAAGGACACTTAATCTCCACCAGACCATTTTCATCAATGAGTCCATCAGGAGACGCACCCAGATATGGATTTTCTGAATCTATGAATAATCCACAAGGTTTTATATCTTTTTTCAGTTTTGCAGCTAACTCTTCCTTCGCTATTTCTTCTTGAATGCGACCATATATCATGGCTGCGGTAGCATCAGGAGGATATAAAATGTTTTTTACCATATTTGCGCAAGATGTTGTCTCTCTCATGCGACATACACGTCCAAAATTGGATGCTGTCAACATGTTTTTTCTCAATGAGATCCATTGGTCAGACTGATATTGATCTGTCGTATTGCGTTCTATGGTCTCCTTATCTTTTGCATTTTCGAACAATTTTTCTAAATGCTCTTGTCGACATACTTCGAAAGCTTCGTCTGTAAAATCTGGTTCTTGCGATTGTGGGCCATAATAACAATCTGTTCCCAATTTTTGTCTCAGGCTCTTTTGCCTTCCATCTATTTTTCGAGATTCTCTGGTTCTTGCAACTTTGTTTTGGCGTCGCTTCTCCAGTTTCTCGATAATAGGTGTAACAGATTTACTCATGCTTTTATGCAGTTCTGTAAGGACTTGCTGCGTATTGTATTGCAAAACTGCGGCAGCAATTCTAGCATTATAAGAGCCTCGTTTGCCAAAATGAATGCGCTTTCCGCCAATTTCTTTGCAGATTATCGAATTAAACGATTCTGCAGGATTATTAGTTAAATTTAACAGCAAACTGTCAGAATAAACGCTTAAATACGTAACAGCACTCTGTACTTTTTCATAAAGGCCGTGCAGTTTCATGTATGGTACATAATTTTTTTGTGTTTCATAATCAACTTGGCATATACGACCACGTTCTTTACATCTTTATGCTCACCAAATAGATGGCTAGGAATATTTAATATATCTTTGCGTAATTCCGTAGCCCTACAATGATGAGGTTGCTTTTCTTCTCTTCGCGAAGCTGCAGCCTCTATCGTATTTTCTATCACCTCTTTTCGTATTTTCAAAATATTATTTTTTATAATATTTCGAATCTCAACAAAACCTCGCTTTCTTTGAGTTCTTGGCTGAGTCGTCTCAGCCACGGTTTTCAACTTCTTGCACAGATTTCGAAGAAGATGATTGGTACATTCTATTTTTTTAACTGTTATCATCTGTTTCAGATATGGTCTATTGTCCAAAACAGCTTGATATACATTACTGTCACCGTCAGCGATAATAGTCTTATAAATGAGTCCATGCGTTTGGAGGCTTACTTTGAAACCCTCTGCAATAGCATCGCTCTCCATACTTGTCGAGCTTGCATTGCGATCGAAATTTTTGTAACATTTATGATCTCTAGGTTTACAATCTTTTCGATCTGCCATATCACATAACGTGCAGTATTTATTACGAACGCCAACAAAGAGAATTTTTTTTGTACGGTAACCAATTATGGCACCAACACCGGATGATGAATCGTAAGCTTTGCCGTACGATCTTTTCATCCAACTACCATCCGCTACTACAGTTATGTACGGAATACCATTAATAACTTCGTTTCTCTCTAAAGCGAGTTGTTTTTCTACTTCGCCAGCCATTTTCATGTTTTGCAATGCAGTTTTCTCAAACTCATCTACTACATTTTCGCAAATTTTAATATGAGTCTTTTCAGATATGCAAGGAATATTCATGCCTGCATACATTTTTTCCAGCGTGAAAAAACCTATTCCGGATGTAATACTAGCAGTTACCGCCGATGTATTTATATCTAATACATCTGATTTTAGCGGTTCTGACCAGAAATTGTCTTCAGAAAGACACATTTCGCACCGGAAGAAAAATTGTGTCAAAAACCCTACGCGACGATCTGCAATGCATTTCCAATTATCAAAGTGGCACTGTATTCCTCGCATGTGGTTATTAAATGTTCTGCGCATCTCTTTGTTGTAAAAAGATATGTCTACAATGCGATGACCTTTAGGCTCACGAAATTGTGTACCCATATACAGGTTACCTTTTTGGACAAGAATATTGTCAGCTTCGCATTTTTGAACATTTTCAGACGTACCTATTTTTACTGTCGCTAACCCTAGATACTGTTTTTCTTCAGTACTGATTTGCGAATCTATCGTATCGGAAAGTGACTGCATTGACTCCGACAAATCGATAGATTCATTGCCAGTATCTTCAGAAATTTGCTTCTCTTCAGTACTGGTTTGCGAATCTATCATATAGGAAAGTAACTGCGTTGACTCCGACAAATCGATAGATTCATTGCCAGTATCTTCAGAAATTTTTGTATCATTTTGGGCCTCTTCAGATGTTTCCTTTTTCAATTGCTGTCGCCTGTAAAACAATAATATGAATAAGTGTCTGGTTAAATATTATTACAATTGGAAATAAAAAGACATCATATTTGTTATTATTAATAATTTTTATAATAATACAATAATTATAATAATATTAAGTATCATCTTATATAAGTTTGACCAAATTTATATTCCAAAGTTATGTGTATTTTATTGTGGTCCTTATTTTTTTTCATTTTTATTATACACTGCTCAAAAGAAATATGGCATAGAAAAATTTTAGGCAAAAATTGGCCAACTTTGACTGACGGTAACTCTGCGAAAAATCATCGTAAAATTATGTTTTTTTTTTTTAAATTAAAGCTTGAAATCTCTACTTTAAGATACTATAGTTCAATTTTAGGTGTGATGCATTCCTACCACTGTAACACCTTAAATGTGAGGGCATGTTTGTTATATTGAAAATTACAAAGTTTAACGGAATGCATGGACTTGCTACATTTTTTTTCAGGAATACTGTTTGCAGAAACATAAAGTACGAACCTTCCTCTTCAATTAAAAAAATAGAAAAGTCGCTGCCATTTTTTTTCGCAAAGATACAGCACTTTAAAGTAACCCTTGTATTTTTGGCATATACCGCCGGCATTGGCATTACCCGATGTGCACCACGGGGAGGTTGCCGGTCGGATTTTGCACATCATGTGGCCCTGAAAAGAGCCGTATTTTTGTTTGTGCGTGCGTGCGTGCGTGCGTGCGTGCGTGCGTGCGTGCGTGCGTGCGTGCGTGCGTGCGTGCGTGCGTGCGTGCGTGCGTGCGTGCGTGTGTGCGTGCGTGTGTGCGTGCGTGCGTGCGTGCGTGCGTGCGTGCGTGCGTGCGTGCGTGCGTGCGTGCGTGCGTGCGTGCGTGCGTGCGTGCGTGCGTGCGTGCGTGCGTGCGTGCGTGCGTGCGTGCGTGCGTGCGTGCGTGCGTGCGTGTCTGTGTGTTTAAATTTTAATACCACGTGTTTCCTCCGCGTTGTTGAATTGCTGCTTGCAGCCGATTTCTCATGTGCAAGCCCTAATTTCTTCCTGTGGAATGTCATTCCAGATTTGAATTAAGACTTGTGACAAGTCTTGAAGATTGACAGGTTGTCTTGCTAAATTTCTCAATCTACGACCCATAATGTCCCATACGTGTTCTATGGGGTTCAAATGGACTTACTGCAGGATGTGGAAGCAGTCTAATTGAGTTTTCCGCCATAAATTCGCGAGTAATGCCTGCGGTATGCGGCCGTGCGTTATCCTGCATAAGGATAAAATTTCTTCCTATGCGACGACTCATTGGCAGCACATGAGGTCGCAAAATTTCTTCCACATATCGTACCGCTGTCATTCCTGGTGCTGGTAGAACAATAAGATTAGTACGATGATTCAAAGTGATTCCTCCCCATACCATTATGGAGCCGCCGTTGAATCCTCTTACAGGAGCGACGCATGCTCTGTCATACCGCTGACCCCGATAACGCCAAACTCGAATTCGTCCATCAGAACCGAATAATGAAAATCGTGATTCGTCGGTGAAGAGCACGTTTTGCCATTGCCTTACTGTCCAGCAAACATGAGCTCGCGCATAATCTAAGCGAGCACGTCGATGCCCAACATTTAACATTGGTACACGGCAGCGACTCTGGGATCTTTGATCTGCCTCATGCAAACGGTTTCTCACCGTTTGATCACTAATTTGACGACCTGGCATGACTGCTTCTGCAATTCGTCGAGCTATGATCGTTGGATTTCGCATAGTAAAATTTACAATAGCGCGATCTTCTCGTGCAGTCGTAATGCGTGCTCGACCTTGTCCTCGTCGTGGCTGCAAATTTCCCATTTCTTGATAACGAAACCAAATGCGAGAAACTGCTGACTAGTTTATGCGAAGTTGTCTTGCAGTGTAGGATTGAGAGATACCTTCTCTTATAAGCGCAATAATTTGCGCACGCAGAACTTGATTTAGTGGCCGCATTTTGTAAATCAACACTTTTCTCACTTTTCTAAAGGAAAACTGTACGTTCTCGGGACAGTACAACTCGAGGATGAATGAAAAATGCTTCCAAATGTAAACAAAACACTGGTCCGACTAGTGTACGTACAATCACAACGTTGTTTACATTGAGTAATTTCCGTAAATACCGAAAGCCGCAAAATTACTGTCACAAGTCTTAATTCAAATCTGGAATGACAATCCACAGGAAGAAATTAGGACTTGCATTAACATGAGAAATCGGCTGCAAGCAGTAATTCAACAACGCGGAGGAAACACGTGGTATTAAAATTTAAACACACACACACACGCACGCGCACGCGCACGCGCACGCGCACGCGCACGCGCACACGCACACGCACGCACGCACGCACGCACGCACGCGCACACACACACACACACACACACACACACACACACACACACACACACACACACTTACACACAAAAATACGGCTCTTTTCAGGGCCACATGATGTGCAAAATCCGACCGGTAACCTCCCCGTGGTGCACATCGGGTAATGCCAATGCCGGCGGTATATGCCAAAAATACAAGGGTTACTTTAAAGTGCTGTATCTTTGCGAAAAAAAATGGCAGCGACAGTTCTTTTTTTTTTAATTGAAGAGGAAGGTTCGTATTTTATGTTTCTGCAAACAGTATTCCTGGAAAAAAATGTAGCAAGTCCATGCATTCCGTTAAACTTTGTAATTTTCAATATAACAAACATGCCCTCACATTTAAGGTGTTACAGTGGTAGGAATGCATCACACCTAAAATTGAACTATAGTATCTTAAAGTAGAGATTTCAAGCTTTAATTTAAAAAAAAAACATAATTTTACGATCATTTTTCGCGGAGTTACCGTCAGTCAAAGTTGGCCAATTTTTGCCTAAAATTTTTCTATACCATATTTCTTTTGAGCAGTGTAATTAACTGTACATACCATTATATAGTAGTAAGTTTATTGTTCCCTTTCGGGGTACATAGGGACTCCCGATCCCTTTACAATTTTACACTTCCCCTTTCTCTCTCACTTCTTCGCACTCCTCTCTCCTCTCTCCCTTCTCTCTCTACGCTCCCCTCCTCCTCTCCCCTACCTTGCGCCTCCGCTCTCCATTCTCCTCATCCTTCTCTTTCACTCCTCGCCCTTCATTTCTCTCCATTCTCTCTCTCCCTCTCATACTTCGTTCTCTTAACCTACTTTCGCCTTTACATATGTACATTTCTTTTCTCCTTCATCTCCCGACCTGATCTTCGTTGGCCATTACATACTAAGCGCCCTCTCCCTCCCCTCTCTCTCATCTCCGCACTCCTCTCTCACCCTCTCTCCTCTCTCCCTTTTTCCACTGCGCTCTCCTCCTCTTCCCTACCTTGCGCCTCCGCTCTCCACTCCACTCATCCTTCCCTCTCACTCCTCGCCCATTTCTCGCTCTCTATTCTCTCTCATACTTTGTTCTTTTAAACTTACTTCCGCCTTTACATATGTAAATTTCTTTCCTCCTTCATCTCCCAACCTGACCTTCGCTGGCCATTACATACTAAACGCCCTCTCCCTTCCCACGTTCCCTCCCCCTTTCCCCACGCTGCCAAAAGGATATCTCTCCATCTTCTTACCGCCCTTAACGATCTCTCATTCCCCAATCCATCTCCTTCCTGCCCCTTGGCGCCGTCTCTCTCTCTCTTCCTCCTCTTTGCTTCCTCCTCCCTCCTTCCTCACCTCTTTCTCCACTCCTTCCCCCCTCCTCTCCCCTCCTTCTTCATCCTTCCTTCTTCTTCTCTTCCTCCCTCTCCTCTGCTTCCCGGTGCTCTCTCTGCCTTCCCGCTCCTTTTCCTCTGTCCGCTCCCTGTTGCTTCCTCCGCTTCCCGGTGCTCTCCTCCTTCTTTCCCGCTCCTTCCCTTTGTCCGCTCCCTGTTGCTCTCCTCACTCCGCTCTCCAACCTCCGCTTTCTTCGCTTCCTCGTGCCCTCCAGAGTCAATCTCTCGTTCTTTCTCGAACCTCGATCGGTCTCAATCGCTCTCCTCCCGGTCCACCCTCCACTGTCTTACTGTCTTACTCCCTCCACTCCTCTTTACTCTCTCACCTTCTCTCCGCTTCTCACTTTTCGCTTCCTCCTAACCTCTCTTCACCCTCTTCCGTCTCTACCGATCCGCCAATCTACCGTTCGCTCCGTCGACCTGTTCTCGCACCGCCATTCACCACTTCTTCTCCCTTGCACCATCTGCTCCATGCTATACGTCCCGGAGCGAGAACTTCCTGATCGATCCTTTCTATTTCTCCATTCGATCCATCGATCTGCCGCCGATCCGTCGATCTATCCTCGCTCCGCCAATTGCCACTTCTCCTTCCCTGCGCCATCTACGCCACGCTACTTATCCCGGTGCGAGAACTTCTTGATCGACCCTCTCAATCTCTCCATTCGATCCATCGATCCGCCGATTCGTCGATCCGTCCTCGCTCCGCCAATTATCTCCTCTCCTTCCTTGCGCCAATTACATCACTACACGTCCCGGTGCGAGAACTTCCCGATCGACCCTCTATGTTTCTCTAATCCTCCGTGTCATCCTCCTTCTTGCTTCCTTCCCAACCTTACTCCGAAACTTCAACTCCTTCTCACATCTCCTGTCCTTGCTCCTCAACCTTCCCTCCAATTGCTCATCTTCCTCTCTTCCTCCTTCACCTTTCCAGCACACCCACTCCCTTTACTTTCACTTAACTCACTCCCAATTCTCCTATCCATCCGGACATCTCCTCCCGACCATCCATACCCTCCGCCATCTTTTCAAGCCCGTACATACCATTATATATGCTTACATTTTTATATTATAAAAATAACCAGCTCACGATTTGTGCCTCTGGCTTTTTTTAAAAACTAGTCAGCTCACGATAAACGCCTCTGACTGTTCAAAACTAGCCAGCCCACGATTTACGCCTCTGGCATTTTATTTTAACTAGTCAGCTCACGATAAACGCCTCTGGTCATTTAAAAGTAGTCAGCTCACGATAAACGCCTCTGGTCATTTAAAAGTAGTCAGCTCACGATAAACGCCTCTGACTGTTTAAAAGTAGCCAGCCCACGATTTACGCCTCGGGCATTTTATTTAAACTAGTCAGCTCACGATAAACGCCTCTGATCATTTAAAAGTAATCAGCTCACGATAAACGCCTCTGACTGTTTAAAACTAGCCAGCCCACAATTTACGCCTCTGGCATTAAAGGGGGAACCCCACCTCTGACACCCAAAAATCAGTCCTGACTTTCTGATTTTTTTTGTGGAAAAAGATTAACTTGATTAAAAAACTAATTTGGGAGTTTTATTATACATCTTTTCTAGTGTACAAAATAATGTTTTTATCTCACGAAATTGGCAACTTCCTGGTCCAATTCCGCGAAACATCTTTCTTGAGATGGTGTGCACAATTTCATAAAAAGGTTCAACATATGCAAACCAAAAAAACGACATCTACACCGTTAGCGTGTGACGTAGGGATTTTTAAAAATATTTTGTAGTTTTTTTCGACAATTAAAGACGATTTTGTTCTAAAATGCAATTTTTCTTCAAACCATCGCCATTTCAAGAAAAGTCAATATTTTAAAAAATTCCTACGTCACACGTTAACCATAATAGTGTAGATGATATCATTTTTTTTGTATGCATAGATTGGACTGTTATGCCAAAATCGTGCACACCGTTTGAGCCCATCTCACGGAAGGTGTTTCCGTAATTGGACTAGGAAGCCGTCATTTTGTAGTTCAAACGAAATGAAAAAATTATTTTGTACACTAAAAAAGATGTACAATAAAACCCTCAAATTGGTTTTTCAATCAAGTTATTCATTTTCTCCAAAAAAATTCACAAAGTTAGGACTGATTTTTGGGTGCCAGAAGTGGGGTTCTTTTAGCTACTTTTAAAAATAATATTTATGTACAGTTAGTTATTAATAAAAATGTTAATGAAGGTCTATATTCATAAAAATCAAATTTTTCGTTCAAAACCTATCTTGTGGAAAAAATGTATATATACAGAAAATAACTTATGCATTTGCCAACATAAAAAATGTTACTCAAATTTTATCAACAATACTGTAATATTATTTAAATCTTGTGACTGGATTTTTATTTGATTTTGAAAATAAATTCATTTATAAATATTATATGCTACGTAATATTTATTAGTGAATTGTTAAAGCACGTATAAGTATTTTATTTGATTATACTTGTAACTAGAACATTATATCAAACATAAAATTTGAACAATAACTTATAAAAATAAATTATTTTGCAAATGCATAAGTTATTTTTCTTCCAATATCTGAAAGTTTAAAGCAAATAACATAACTTTTAAATATTTTAAGATAAAAAAATTTTCAGAACACATAGAATTTCTTATAAAGTGGTGTTTCATTGATAATAAAGCAATATTAATTTTATAAAATAAAAACAGTAAATACTCCGCTTTTAAAGCCAGAGCTAGTTGGTGGTTGCTCTTCAATGAAGAGTTTAATATAAATTTAAAAAAATTATTATATAAAATAATTTAATATAAAAATTAAAAAGAAAATAAAATATTTTAGTTTTGAAAACGAAAATTATTTTACTATTCAATTCTTTATAACTATATGAATTTCCAATGTATAAATAAGTATAAAATATTTATAAATAAAATATTTTATAGAAGCATATTTTTTCTTCTTTACAATACACTTTGGCTCATGTCTCTATGACAAATAGAATATGAAATATTAATTTAATTTTAAGTTTACTGCGAACTCATTTTGCAATAAAATTACATGTTCGAAAACTTTTGGAAAAAATATTTTGACACATATATATCTTTGCACATACATTATATAAAAAGAGTTTTCATCGATATAAAAATGAAAACAAGAAAACTCCGAATTTCCTATTTCATGTGAAACTGGCTATACATTGTTTTTTTATTTTGTCATTATAGTATTGTAATCACTTTAGAACGATAACTATGTATTATGCTATGTCTCGTCCGGATGGAGTAAGTGTAGTGCGCTCCCCTGCGCAATCCTCAACAGGCGATTTTAAAGCCGAAAAGAGGCCGCGTGAATTACGCTGCTTATCATCGCGCGCCTCTCTCGATCACGTCCGCGATCCGCGAGATCCGTATCGTCATTGTTTTCCTGTTGTGTGATCCCAACAGCGCGACAATTTTCGTAGTTTCATATTTTTTGAGTTTATAGTTTTTTCAGTCATTCGCCTAATGGGGAAGTCGACTCATAAGTCTAAGAAGAGAAAGAGGTCGGCGTCGCCAGATCGGATTGTGAGCTTGGAGAGAAAAATCTCGCGCCTTATCAAGATAATAGCGCAGAAGGAGGTTAAAGATCCTTATGCCCCCCATCCAGGAGAGTCTTCGTCCTCTTTCCTCGCACA